>CM075968.1:7913835-7916335 GCA_038048745.1 Coluber constrictor foxii
TAGGTAAAATGAGGACCTGGATTGTGGGGGCAATAAGCTGACTTTGTATATAAAAAGAACACCGCTTAGCGGGGGCCGAAAGCCCTACTAAGCAGGTATATACAAAAGTATGAAGGCTATTGCTTAACGCATTGTAAGACGTCCTGAGTCTCTGGAGAAGGGCGGCATATAAATCGAACCAATAAATAAATAAAATAAATAAATAAACTGTGAGAGGGATCTTGTCAAGGTTCCAAGGAACACCCCCAACGAAATAAAGCTCTGAGGCCTGAGGGTCCTCAAAGTTTAAATTTATTAGAGATGTCATTTTGGCACATCTGGGAAAACCCGAATTTGAAAGCTTCCAGGTTTCCCCCACCCAGCTAACAGTCCACAGCCCTGCCCCACAGCTACGAGTTCATCACATTGTCCAATCAACTCCTCACACCCCACCAGATACAATCTTCAGGCAGTCTCCCTCAGACGCAGGCAAAAGTCCTTGAAGACAGAATGTTGTTATGACTAACTTTCTACCGCTCCGACAACAGGCCCCTCCCAACTTTCCCAGCTAAAATATAGAAGCAAAAATGAAAATTGTCTTTCAAAACTGACAGATCTTAGTGGAGAACCAGTTAGATATGAGCTAGTAGTGTGCGGCGGCAGCCCAAAAAGCCAATGCAATCCTAAATTGCATTAACAGAGCGATACAATCAAGATCAAGGGAGGTACTAATATCGCTCTATAAAGCCTTAGTAAGACCACATCTAGAGTACTGCATCCAGTCGTGGTCACCACATTATAAAAAAAGATGTTGAGACTCTAAAAAGAGTGCAGAGAAGAGCAACCAAGATGATGAGGGGACTGGAGGCTAAAACATAGTTGCAGGAACTGAGCATGGCTAATCTAGTGAAGAGAAGGACCAGGGGAGACAGGATAGCTGTCTTCCAATATTTGAGGGGCTGCCACAGAGAGAAAGAGTCAAGCTATTTTCCAAGGCACCTGAAGGCCAGACAAGGAATAATGGATGGAAACTGATCAAGGAGAGACTCGATTTAGAAATAAGGAGAACTTTTCTGACAGGGAGAGCAATCAACCCATGGAGCAGAAGTTGCCTTCAGAAGTTGTGAGAGCTTCATCCCTGGAAGCTTTCAAGAAGAGACTGGACTGCCATCTGTCAGAAATGGTGTAAGGTCTCCTGCTTGGAGGGGGGGGGGAGTTTGGACTAGATGATCTACAAGGTCCCTTCCACCTCTGTTATTCTGAATCTGAAAAAGTCTCTGAAGCTTCTTCAGTTCTTGGATGAGAAGCGAAAGGTCTTTAAGGGAAAAAAATAACCCAAGAAAGTCCTGTTTCTTTTTCAAAAGCATCTTCGGGACAACGAAAACCTGGATGACTGAGAATCTCCGTAGACAGCAACTCGATTTGAATGTGTGGTCCTCTAGAATCTGACCTCTCCAGGACTTATGCTTACGTGGAACTGGAGTCGGTGTCACACTAGATTTATGGAAATAAGATTTAAGCACCTGAGCCAAGCCATGTTGGATCAGTGCCCGTCTGGATGTTATTAGGAAGCTGGCAAGCAGGTAGCACGGCAAATGAAATGAGTTTTCTTAAACCGACGCGTCTTGGTAATACTTAAAGCCCGGATCCATCCTATAAACTTGGATTATGCAGATGTTGTGGATGCAAATGATGCAATAGGACGGCAGCTTCCCGCGTCACGCCAAGATTTTTGTAGCTCAGAAAATGGCTAGGTTTTTTTTTTCCATGTGCCTAGGACAGGGGTCAGCAACCCGCAGCTCCGGAGCCGCATGTGGCTCTTTCGTCCCCTTGCTGTGGCTCCCTATTGGTTGAACCCACCACTGGCTGGCCCCACCCTTTGCCCTTCCCTTCCAGTTACTCCTTGCCTGGCCTGAGAGGGATGAGAGAGGAGAGAGAGAGAGACAGAGACAGAGAGAGACACACACAGAGAGAAATAACCTGTTTCCCACAGAAAACACTGGGAGCCACAAAACCTGGGTAGGCGTGGCTGGGGAGTGTCATGTGACTGGGTGGGAGTGAGTGATGTTGAATTGGCCACGCCCATCCAGGTTTTGTGACTCCCAGTGTTTTCTTTTCTGTGGGAAATGTGTCCAAATGGCTCTTTGAGTGTGTAAGGTTGCAGACCCCTGGCCTAGGAGTTGGAGGTGGACTATCTTCACACACACACCCCCGATTGGCTCCCTGGCACCCCATATTTTAAAGAAAAGATGGTCTGGAAATCTGAGTCGCATCCTGGTTTCACTCGGAACTTACTTTCCCAAACATTACATCGAGGTGCTACAAACTCAGGGGAAAAAAAATAATTGGCGCCTGTTAAGGGGAGGGGGGAAAAAACACATCAATTTGTTATCCATATGACATTTTAAAATGTGATTCCCAATAAATGTGATAGAGATGGCAGCAAAGCTTGAACGCGGTCCATGAAAATCTGTCTGGCATATTCTTCGGCTCCCCCTGCCCTGTCCCCCACTCCTACCCC
>CM075968.1:7921335-8010535 GCA_038048745.1 Coluber constrictor foxii
GAAACCTGAGATATCACCTGTACACAAATATATATATATTTGTGTACAGGTATACATATTGCTCTTTTGACAATATATATATATAGTCATTGAGACTCTGGAAAGAGTACAGAGAAGGTGAACAGAGATGATTAGGGGCCTGGAGGCAAAAATATATGGAGAACAGTCGCAGGAATTCGATCTGTCTAGTCTAGCGAAAAAAAGGACCAAGGGGGACATGAGAGCTGCCTTCCAATATTTGAGCAACTGCCACAAAGAAGAAGGGATCAGCCTATTCTCCAAAGCACCAGAAGGCAAGACAAGAAGTAACAGATGGAAACTAATCAAGGAGAGAAGCAACCTAGAATTAAGAAGAAATTGCCCGACAGTGAGAACGATAAACCAGAGGAACTGCTTCCCTTCAGAAGCTGTGGGTGCTCCATCACTTTTAAAAAAAACAAGCTGACCGCCATTTCTCTGAAATGGTATGGACCAGCGGTCACCAACTGGTGATCCGTGGACCACTGGTGGTCCGTGAGAAAATTTTGGTGGTCCACAGAAAAATTATTTGCATTTTTTATATTGCACTAAATCAGGGGTCCTCAAACTACGGCCCCTGGGATGGATACGTGCAATGAACGTTTGAGTTGCTGCAGAGAGTCTCCCCCTTCGGGGTCTTTTTGTGTGGGTCGGAGGGGGGCAGAAATTCCGACATGGGGTCTGCTTCAGACTCCTGGTGTGGGGCTATGGGTGAAGGATGGAGGGATGCGCTGCTGGTGGCGAAGAGCCGGAGGGCCTCGTTCCAGTGGGACTGCCTCATGGCCTGGAACTGGCTGACCATCTCAGCCCGCTGAGCCTCCAGGCGCCGGTACCTGGCCTTGCACTCCCGCAGGTCTTCCCTCTGCTTGAAAAGCCTCCTTCTCCTTCTCTCTCTCTCTCTCTCTCTTTCCCTCTCCCTCTCCTCCCTTTCCTTCTCCTTCTCCTTCTCTCTCTCTCTCTCTCTCCCTCTTTCCCTCTCCCTCTTTCCCTCTCCTCTCTCTCCTTCTCTTTCTCCTTCTCTCTCTCTCTCTTTCCCTCTCCCTCTCCCTCCCTCCCTCCCCCTGTCTCTCTCCCTCCCTCTACTTTCTCTCCTTCTCCTTCTCTCTCTATCTCTCTCTTTCCCTCTCCCTCTCCTCCCTTTCCTTCTCCTTCTCGTTTTCTCTCTCTCTCTCTTTCCCTCTCCCTCTTTCCCTCTCCCTCTTTCCCTCTCCTCTCTCTCCTTCTCTTTCTCCTTCTCCTTCTCTCTCTCTCTCTCTTTCCCTCTCCCTCTCCCTCCCTCCCTCCCTCTACTTTCTCTCCTTCTCCTTCTCTCTCTCTCTCTCTCTTTCCCTCTCCCTCTTTCCCTCTCCCTCCCTCTCCTCTCTCTCCTTCTCCTTCTCCTTCTCTCTCTCTTTCCCTCTCCCTCTCCCTCTTTCCCTCTCCCTCCCTCCCTCTCCTCTCTCTCCCTCTTTCCTTGTCTTCTCCAAACCCTATAAATATTTAATGAATTTCCATCCACTTACTTTAATGGGAGATTGTAAAAGCGTTTAAGCATATTACACCCTATCTCTCAGAGACTGCATTATTCCAGCAGAACTGTTTTTATTAGAGGCAACTGGCTGCCTTGTTGTTGGAGATTTCTGTTTAAATATATATCCCCATGTCTCCGAGCAGATGAAATCAAATTGCAGCCAAGGAGAAACTAATTCACCAGAGCTACGGACTGATGTAAAGGGAAAGATTTCAATTGGGGAAGAGTTTCCCTTGAATACCCATGCTGATGCTGTTACTGAAAACGCTACCCCCCACTCCTCCTCCTCCCCCTTTTTCTTTTCTTCTTCTCCTCCTCCCTCCTTCTCCTCCTCCTCTTCTTCCTCTTCCTCTTCTTTCTTCTCCCCCATTCTCCCCATTCTTCTCCTCATTCACTTCCTCCTCTTCTTCTTCCTCTTCTTCCTTCTCCCTCCTTCTCCTCCTTCTCCTCCTCATTCACTTCCTCCTCTTATTCTTCCTCATCCTTCTTTTCCTTCTGTTCCTCTTCTCCTTCTCATCCTTGTCCTCCTTCTCCTCTCCTTCCTTCTCCCTCCTCCTCATTCTTCTCATTCACTTCCTCCTCTTCCTCTTCCTTCTTCTTCCTCCTGTTCCTCCTTCTCCCTCCTTGTCCTCCTCTTCTTCCTCTTCTTCCTTCTCCCCCATTCTCCTCATTCTTCTCCTCATTCACTTCCTCCTCTTCCTCTTCCGCATCCTTCTTCTTCCTCCTAGTCCTGTTTCTCTTCTCATTCTTACTCCTTGCCCTCCTCCTCCTCTTCTTCCTCTTCTTCCTTCTCCCCCATTCTCCTCATTCTTCTCCTCATTCACTTCCTCCTCTTCCTCTTCCGCATCCTTCTTCTTCTCCTAGTCCTGTTCCTCTTCTCATTCTTACTCCTTGCCCTCCTCCTCCTCTTCTTCCTTCTCCCCCTTTCTCCTCATTCTTCTCCTCCTCCTCTTCTTCCTCTTCCTCTTCTTTCTTCTCCCCCATTCTCCTCATTCTTCTCCTCATTCACTTCCTCCTCTTCTTCCTCCTTCTCCTCCTCCTCCTCCTCCTCCTTCTTCTTCCTCCTCCTCCTCCTCTTCTCCTTCCTTCTCCTTCCTCCTCTTTGTTCTCCTCCTTCTCCTCCTTCTCCTCTTCATTCACTTCCTCCTCCTCCTGATACAATATTTTTATAAACCAAACCTGAAATCCCCCCCCCACAAAAAACCCCAAACCTCTCACACTTTTCTTCCCAATTCAATATTTCATTTCAGAAAGAAGGTCAACTTTTTGAATTTGGGGGGGGACATTTACTAGGCGCATTAAAGAAACATGGCTGTCATTCAGGCTGCGATGACTCACAAAGCAGACCTTTTCCAGAAGACAAATTGTGGGGTGGCTCATCATATCTCCTGGTGCCTCCTAACATCCCCTTATATAATTTCCTTCCCTCCTCCTGTCCCCCTTAGGCGTATTTCCAGACAAAGCCTAGGATTACAGCGGTTTCCTATTTTTACTTTCTAACAATGCGCTCCCTTCGAAATTTGAAGGAAGCGGTGGAGCATCCTGAGAGCAAAGTAGGGGAAGGCAAAAAAAAAAAAAAAAAAAGAACACCAGAAAAAAAAAACTTATAGATGGTATACAAGAAACTGATATTTGCTTATTTATTTCCTTGATGTATGAGCTGTCTCGATTGCGGAAGCAAAACTAGATGCTATAGGAAATACATTTATTTATTGGTTCCACAAAGCTGAGCCTTGGAACTGGGGAAGCTTCATTGATTAAAATGGATCTTGTCTTTCCCCAATTTACACAAATAAGGGGAAATAATTAAAAGGAGTCTAAAAAAAAGAAAGAAAGAAAGGAAAAGCTAAGCTTGGCGAATCTTTTACACTCCGCTGGTGTAGACCCTCTGGAATGGAGGGAAGGTTTCGCAGTTCGAAAGGGTATAAATTCTAATTCATGCTTTTCTCCTATGTGTGAGGAACAGCAGTGGCCAACTCTCCTGGACCAGAAGATACTAGAGCTGGTAACGGCATTTACCATTTGATGGAATTTCTCTTTCCCTGACAAGAAGGTATGATATGACTAGAGGAGATATGATAGCAGCTTTCCAATGTTTGAGGGGCTGTCACAAAGATGAAGGGGGTAAAGTATTTACTAAAGCACCAGAAGGCAGGACAGGAAACAATGGATAGAAACTAATCAAGGAGAGAAGCAACCTAGAACCAAGGAGAGATAAAGATAGATAGATAGATGATAGATGATAGATAGATAGATAGATAGATAGATAGATAGATAGATAGATAGATAGATGATAGATAGGTAGGTAGGTAGGTAGGTAGATAGATAGATAGATAGATAGATAGATAGATAGATAGATAGAGTGATAGATAGATAGATAGATGATGGAAGGATGGATGATGGATGGGTGGATGGACAGAGATAGATAGATGATAGATAGATAGATAGATAGATAGATAGATAGATAGATAGATAGATAGATAGATAGACAGACAGACAGACAGAGACAGAGAGACACAGATAGTTGATAAAGATAGATAGATAGAGATATAAAGGAAGAGAGACAGAGACAGAGACAGACAGACACAGATAGTTGATAAAGATAGATAGATAGAGATATAAAGGGAGAGAGAGAGAGGAAGAGACAGAGACAGAGACAGACAGATACATAGTTGATAAAGATAGATAGATAGAGATATAAAGGGAGAGAGAGAGAGGAAGAGACAGAGACAGAGACAGAGACAGAGACAGACAGACACATAGTTGATAAAGATAGATAGAGATATAAAGGGAGAAAGAGAGAGAGAGAGACAGACAGACAGGCACAGATAGTTGATAAAGATAGATAGATAGAGATATAAAGGGAGAGAGAGAGAGAAAGAGGGGGAGAGAGAGAGAGAGAGAGAGTCCTTCAAGATAGACGAGGAAACCAAAGCAAAACCATGCAAGCTAATATTGATTTTATTATAAGGTTACAGGAAAATAATTGTGCCATTCTGAAGGCTTCCAAGATTCTGTTATTCTAGCCCACCACCATTAAGACTATTTCTGGAATCACTTCATTTGTGGAATGCCTTGTCTTCAGAAGTTGTGGGCGCCCCCCATCACTGGAGGCTCTCAAGGAGAGACTGAATAGCCCCTTGTCTGAAATGGTGTAGGCTCTCCTGCTCCAAACGAAGCAGGATGACAACCTCCAAACGAAGTCCACTTCCAACTTTGTGATTCTACGTTAAGACACGTCAAGATAAAGCCTGGGGGTCAGAGGTGGGTTTCAGCAGGTTCTGACCAGTTCTGGAGAACCGGTCGCGGAAATTTTGAGTCGTTCAGAGAACCGGTAGTAAAAATTCTGACTGGCCCTGCTACCATCTATTCTCTGCCTCCCAAGTCCCAGCTGATCGTGAGGAAATGGGGATTTTGCAGTAACCTTCCTCTAACGTGGGGTGGGAATGGAGATTTTACAGTATTGTTCCCCTGCCACGCCCACCAAGCCACACCCACAGAACCGGTAGTAAAAAAAAATTGAAACCCAACACTGCTGGGGGTCCATCATTATGGAGTTCCACCATCACGAGCTCACAATTGGCTTCCTAACATCCAGAGCATCATCTCCTGGCTTTGGTGAAAAGGGAAGAACTTAAAAACCAAACTGAGCAAATTTCGCAGTTTAGGAAGAAACCCCGATGTGTGCTGACGCCATGCCAGGAGAGCAACTTGAGCAGAACAAGGCAAAACAAGTAATAATCCGGATTTAAAAATACCCACTGTGCTATACATAGGACGCCAACCCCTTCCTTCTATTTATAGCCGATGATGCCAAAAAGACTTATTTTAGCATCCAAGCAAGTAGGGCTTGTTAGCAAGAGTGAGAATCCCACATTTGTCACTGCGCGTTGTCTTTCCTGCTAGACATCATTTTAATGGAGTGTAAAGTGCCAATAGAAGGATACTTTCCATGGGTGGTTAGTAACGGAAGACAGTCAATGCTTCTTAGATTGGTGGTTCTGGACTTCTACAGGTCAACTCATGCGCTGAGCTTAATATTAAGGAGCCTGAGTAGCATAGGGGGGTAATGCCTCCTACAAAGGCAGCATTTAAGATTCAGCTGCCTGCAATTACTTGCGAGTTCAATCCCAGCCAGGCTCAAGGTTGACTCAGCCTTCCATCCTTTATAAGGTGGGTAAATTGAGGACCCAGTTTGTTGGGGGCAATAAGCTGACTTTGTATAAATATAAATATACAAAAGTATGAAGGCTATTGCTTAACGCATTGTAAGCCGCCCTGAGTCTCCGGAGAAGGGAGGCATATAAATCAAATTAAAAAAAAAAAAAACCAGCCTGTCAATTGCTTTCTTTGTTCAATCAGCTGACCCAGTGGTGAAATCCTATTTTTTTTTACTACCAGTTCTGTGGGCGTGGCTTGGTGGGCATGACAGGGAAAAGATACTGCAAAATCTCCATTCCCTCTCCACTCCTGGGTGAAGGATATTGCAAAATCTCCATTCTCCCCCCCCCACTCCTGGGGGAAGGATATTGCAAAATCTCCATTCCCTCCCCACTCTGGGGCCAGTCAAAGGTGGTATTTGCCGGTTCTCCGAACTACTCAAAATTTCCGCTACCGGTTCTCCGAACTACTCAAAATTTCCACTACCGGTTCTCCATACTGCTCAAAATTTCCACTACAGGTTCTCCAGAACCTGTCAGAACCTGCTGGATTTCACCCCTGAGCCGACCCCAAGGAGGCAATTCTTGGCTCCCTAGACTCTACTAAGCTTGATCATTAGAGACCTGCCTTGAATCTAAGCCACTCAAGTATCAGGTGTGAAGTATTTGACTTTGCAGAAGGTCCTTAACCTGGTCTCTGAGTAGGCCCACGTTCGGTGCCATTTGTTCCCTGCTTTGCAACAGAAGCTTCTCAAGCTAGTTAGGTTCTCACAGTTCACTCAGCCACCAAGACCCCAAACTGATTTGAACAATGAAAAAGGATGTGGAGACTTTGAGAAGAGCAACAAAGATGATGAGGAGACTTGGAGGTCTTCTAGTCCACCCCTGCTGAAGGAGGAGAACCTATACTATTTCAGATAAGTGGCTGTCTAGCCTCTTCTTTAAAAAGTAAAGGCACAATATTTAAACCAATCTTGGGGAGTAGAAACAGTAAATAAGAACGATTGGGAAAGCGTCATAAAGCGGACAATGTCAATAAAATATTATATAGTTACCATAGTATGTGTGAAGGATTGCATATATCAATAAGGAATAAGGGGACTATAAAGATAAATATCTGTAAAGAAGAGTTGGGGGAAAATGTAAATGATAGAAGAACGCTGATTCGAAACTGTTGTAAAAAGAAAATATATGTTTTATGTTTGTGTTTGTTTTGTTTTTAAAAGAGAAATAAAACAATAAAAAAATATTTATACCAATCTTTGCCTGCTTCATCACTAAAAATCATTCAGGGAGACTATCCTTTTTTCCCTGAAAATAAGACATCCCCTGATAATAAATCCAATCAGACTTATTGAGTGCATGCTCTAAAATAACCTCCTCCCCAAAAATAAGCCCTCCCCAAAAATATTTAACCATGTGCGCAGCTGGTCCATGCCTTTTCCTCTGGATAGGGTTAGGGAGACAGAGCTGGAAATCAGGTGAGATGGCAAGAGAAGCCCCATCTTGCTCCATGCTCCCCAAAGTAATAAGACCTCCCCGAAAATAAGGCCAAGTGCTTAATTTGGGGTTCAAAAAATATAAGACTGGGTCTTATTTTTGGGAAAACACGGTATTACTTTGAATTTCTTCTAATTTTCCTTCGTGTTTTTTTCCTCTCCTTGGGGTGGGTGGGTGAGAGATAAAAGCCGACGGCGTGCTCCTCCGTTCCATTATATTCCTTTTTTTAAAAAATGCAGATTTTTTTTCCCTGTATCGTCCCAGTGGCGAGCATCTCTCGCTACAAATCCTTTAATTCTAGAACAAGCCGTGCCTTTGATCTCCTTATCCAGGTTGTTAAGTATCATTACGAGGATTAATAAGGCGCTCGTCGATATCGCCTGGCGAGACCACAAGGCTGGCCGTCAAAATCTCGCCCACCCCTGTTTACTGCTGTCTTTAGCAAAAACCGGCGAGATTGTTTGCGACCGAGTAAAGAATTTACCTGCCAATCCCAATCAGCTTCCCGCGATGGCCACCTTTTCTCAGCGAGGACTATTTTTTTTATTTTTTTTTACCGGTTGGTAATTTCTCATCCAAGACAGCAAACATTTCAACCCCTGACAGTTTCCTGTCAATCGAGCAGCTTCGTGTCTTGTTTTTGGAATGCTAACCTAGTGAGAAAGTCAGAAAATGTTGCTTCTTACCTGCAGCTCTGGGCTGAAATGACATGACAGGCAAGACCGAAGGAAGAGAGGCTGGGAAGGATCTGTTCTAGATCCAGGTGGAGACTCCGAAGCTATTGTTCAGCATTTCCAGAACAAAAGGAGAACCTCTACATTGCATTAACAGAGGGAGCGAATCAAGATTAGGAGTACTCATCTCAAATGATCTAAGCTCCAGAGCTCATTGTAACAGCATTGCCAAAAAGGCACTAAAAGTTGTTAACCGAATTTTGCAAAGTTTCTTCTCCGGTAATTGTTCTGACCTAGATCTCCCTTAACAAGCAGGAAACAGGAATTGGTCCCGGCAAAACCTCTTTTATTTACACGGACTGTGAATTACGTTCATTCACAGTCAGCAAGGTTTGTCAAAACAGTTTTTCAAAGGAATATTTATCACACACCTTATCTCGTTTGGCAAGCGGCCACGTAACTTGTTTCCAAATGGGGAGTAAGGCAAAACTTGGCACAGAGACTCTTAGAGTCACGAACAGAACTTTTCACTCTTGAAACGACGGACTGCACGAATTGTTTCCTGCAAAAGCCCACTCCCTGTTCGCTCCTCTTTTGTTTCCTAAGGGAAGGGCCAATCATCTCCAAGGTGTGGCTTTACTCCCAAGTCGACCCTGCTTTCTGAGTTGTTCTTGTTTTCTAGCAGCTCTGCGCATGCACACACTGGGAACGGGCTCCAGCTGTTCCTCTGCCTCATTGCTGTCTATCTCCTCCTCTGCCTCCAATGCAGAGCTCTCATCCGAGCTTTCTCCAACTCCCAGGACTGGCCCATGTTCCTCCCCAATCTCCTCACTGTCTATCTCTGCTGCCAGCTCTGTTGGCCACCGGCGGACCACAGCACTAATATTGTATTGCTAACTAAGGATTCATAACCTTTGCCAGACCAATTCTTGAATACAGCTCGACTGCTTGTATTTCGGACATTAACATGGTTGAGCGGGTCCAGAGGTATTTCACGAGAAGAGTACTCCACTCCTCTACTCACAACAGAATCCCTTATGCCACCAGGCTTGAAATTTTGGGCTTCGACAATCTGGAACTACGCCGCCTGTGGTCTAATCGAAGCATAGTACACAAAATTGTCTGCTACAACGTCTTGCCTGTCAGTGACTTCTTCCATTTCAACCACAATAGTACATGGGCAAACACTGAAAGTTTCAACGGGTCCAAATTGTCAAAACAGAAATCAGCATCAAAAGGTTTTTTCAAAAGAAGGACTAGGGGGTAACACAATAGCACTGTTCCAATAGTTGAGGGCAGGGGTGAAATGCTCCCAGTTCAGACCGGATCGTCCGATCCGGTAGCGATGGCGGTAGGTGGTTAGGAGAACTGGTAGCAAAAATCCCTGCCCACCCCCATGCCCAGCTGAACCGCACAATCATCAGAGGCTTTTTTTTTTTACTTTTAAAAGCATTTTTTCTACAACCTCTTCGGCCAAAAAAATGCTTTTAAAAGTAAAAAAAAAAAAAGCCTCTGATGATCATGCGGCTCAGCTGGGATCATCAGAGGCTTTTAAAAGCATTTTTTCTACAACCTCTTTGGCCGAAGAGGCTTTTAGAAGAAAATAAAGCCTTTAAAAGCCTCTGGCGATCCCAGCTGAGCCACACGATCATCAGAGGCTTCTAAAAGCATTTTTTTCTGCAACCTCTTCGGCCGAAGAGGTTGTAGAAAAAATGCTTTTAAAAGTAAAAAGAAAAAAAAAAGTTGGCCACGCCCACCCAGTCACATGACCCCCCCCCACAAGCCACGCCCACAGAACCAGTAGTAACAAATTTTAGATTTCACCCCGGGTTGAGGGGCTCCTATAAAGATAAGGGGGTGGCCTATTTTGCAAAGCATCAAAAGGCAAGGCAAGAAAGAAATAATCTAGAATTAAGGAGAAATTTCCAGAACAATTAATCAGTGGAGTGGCTTGCCTTTAGAAGTTGTGGGTGATCCATCATTGGAGGCTTTCACAAAGAGCCTGGACAACCATTTGTCTGAAATGCTATAGGGCAGTGATGGCTAATCCTTTTGCCGTTACGTGCCAAAAATGGGGGGGGAGCGTGGAGGATCGCACACATGCATTCCCACACCCATAATCCAATGCCCCTTGTGTCCCGCCCCTGCACATGAACACATGACCCACCCACCCTTCGCGCCTGTGTGCATGACCCCCTCCACACCCCATTTTGGAGGCCTCCAGAGGCCGGAAATGACCCATTTCCCAGCTCCTGGTGGGTCCGGTAGGCCCGTTTTTTTTTTGCCCTCCCCAGGCTCCAGAGGCTTTTTTGGAGCCTGGGGACGGTGAAAATGGCCTCCTCTGCCCGATCTCCGGAGGCTGGAAACCTCCGGAGAGCCTCCACGCAAGCCCTGACATCCAAAACAGACTGTGTGGAGACTCCCGGAAGGGAGGGGCAGCCGAAAATCAGCTGGTGTGCCATAGCTTCTCCATCACTGGTATAGAGTTTCCTGCTTGAGCAGGGGGTTGGACTAGATGACCTCCAAGGTTCCTTCCAACTCTATTATTCTATGCTCTAAAGTTGATATTTTGAAATAAGTTGAACTGGCAGAAGCCTTTTCGTCTTCCCTTCCCTGTGCAGAAGACAATTTTTGATCCAAACCCTCGGGGTAAATTGCTTTATTTATACTCCCAGGTCACCTCCGAGAGAGAAGTGGCGACAAGCCGCGGGGAGCCCATCACTTCATTTTGGAAGCTCGGTCCAGCACCAATTACCCAGGCTTGGGATGTGAATTGGTTTTCAGAATTGCATCTAATCAAAGAAGAGGAGATGTGTAAGGAAAAGGGAGGAGGGCATGGAGAAGCAATTTCTTTTCCTCTACCAAGCTTACTTAATTTGGGCTTCCAATAGGGAATGGGAGAGAATCGGCTGTACCAAATGGTGAGAATGGATTATGCCACTGAATTTTGCAAATACAGAGTGTGCGTCCTAGAGGTGGTATTGGCCACTGTGCCTGCGTGCAGGGAGAGAGAGAGAGAGAGATAGGGAGAGGGAGAGATGAAAAAGGAAGAAAGAGAGGAGAGGAGAGGAGAAGAAAGAGAGAAGAGGAGAGAAGAGAAAGGAGGAGAGGAGAGAAAGAAGGAAAGGAGGAGAGAATAAGGAAGGGGGGAGTGGAGAGGAGAGGAGAGGAAGAAGGAAGGGAGGACAGGAAAGGAAAGGAAAGGAAAGGAAAGGAAAGGAAAGGAAAGGAAAGGAAAGGAAAGGAAAGGAAAGGAAAGGAAAGGAAAGGAAAGGAAGAGAGGAGAGAAGACTGGTGGAAAGTTTGCTTAAACTTCATCACTAGGCTGTCCTAATGTTATCCTTATTTAATCTGTCTTTGCTAAGCGGTGCATCAAATATCTATACGAGCTCTCCCCCCCCACACACACACACCTCTTAAGCTTTTCAACTGTGCCTTTGTTACCATCACTAACCAGAATTCTGAATACATGTTAGTGCTTACACACATATTTCTTTATTTGTTTACATACCTCGGAGGCATTTTTCCATCCCTATCACCAACGAAATTGGATCCCATGGGATCTGGGACCCAGTAACCAATTCATCTTGGCTCATATGTCAGTTCCTAACATCTATGGGTGTTGACACCATTGGCTTACAAATCCATTTGATCAAGATTCTCTTTTCCAAGTTGTGTGTCTTTTTTTTTTTTAAAGTATTGTAATGGAAGGCACCGTTTTTCTGTTTTTGTTAACTTCCAGGTGTTGAAATTAACAAGTGCCAGTGATTGGCACTTATCTGCGGGGGGAAATTGAAATAAAAATTTGAACCAATCCACCCTAAGAAAATGTTGCATTTGTCTGACTTAGCTGGTATGGAGATTTATTAATATCTCGCTATATTAAGGTCATAAATCAAATCCAGGACCTCATTGCATACCCCAGAAGAAATTGCTTCCTTGCGACATATGGTGTGACCTTCAAAACTTCTAAATTAATAAAATCCTTGCCAATCTACCCCCCCCCCAAAAAAAATCAAGAAAAAGAATCAAAAAAGAAAGAAAGAAAGGTAGTAACCATTCCAGCAAGACAAATTCCTTGTGTGGCCAATCACGCTTGGCCAAGAAAGAATTCTAATCTAATTAAATTAGACATAGCAATAGCACTTAGCACTTAGACTTATATACCACTTCACAGTGCTTTACAACCCTCTCTAAGAGGTTTACAGAGTCAGCCTCTTGCCCCCAACAATCTGGTAATGGAAGGATGGAAGGCTGAAAAAACAATGGCTACCAACCTGCCTTCCATGATGGACCTGTATACTGCACGAGTCAAAAAAGAGGACTGGGAAAATATTTACAGACCCCTCGCATCCTGGACATAAATTGTTTCAACTCCTACCCTCAAATGACGCTATAGAGCACTGCACACCAGAACAAATAGACACAAGGACAGTTTTTCCCCGAACGCCATCACTCTGCTAAACAAATAATTCCCTCAACACTGTCAAACTCTTCACTAAGTCTGCACAACTATTAATCTTCTCATCGTTTCCATCACCCATCTCCTCCCACTTATGATTGTATGACTGTAACTTTGTTGCTTGTATCCTTACTATTTATATTGATATTGTTTCCTGATTGCTTATTTGTACTCTATGACTATCATTAAGTGTTGTACCTTATGATTCTTGATGAACGTATCTTGTCTTTTATGTACACTGAGAGCAGATGCACCAAAGACAAATTCCTTGTGTGTCCAAACATACTTGGCCAATAAAAATTCTCTTCTCTTCTCTTCTCTTCTCTTCTCTTCTCTTCTCTTCTCTTCTCTTCTCTTCTCTTCTCTTCTCTTCTCTTCTCTTCTCTTCTCTTCTCTTCTCTTCTCTTCTCTTCTCTTCTCCTCTCCTCTCCTCTCCTCTTCTCTTCTCTTCTCTTCTCTTCTCTTCTCTTCTCTTCTCTTCTCTTCTCTTCTATTCTATTCTATTCTATTCTATTCTATTCTATTCTATTCTATTCTGAGTCAACCTTGAGCTGGTGAGATTCGAACTGCAGGTGCGACTGTATTCTTACCACTGCACCACCATGGCTCTCTACCCAATTCCTGCAACCGTTCTTTGTATGTTTTAGTCTCCAGTCCCCTAATAATCTTTGTTGCTCTTCTCTACCATTTTTTTTAGAGTCTCAACATCTTTTTTATAATGTGGTGACCAAAACTGGATGCAGTATTCCAAGTGTGGTCTTACTAAGGCTTTATAAAGCGGTACTAACACTTCGCATGACCTTGATTCTATCCTCTGTTAATGCAACCTATAGTAGAGGCCAAAATTGTGGAATCCTTTTGGGGAAAGTGTATTTTTGAGGTTTGATAGCTAATAACACCACTTTTTTTTTTTTTTGGAGTTTCCAGATAATCAAATTCCACTGCTGGAATGGCCTGGGAAGAGCCCAGACCTTAACCCAAGTGAAAATCTATAGCGTCAACTAAAGAAACTGGGTAGTCAGAAGCGACCCAGCAATAAAACCCAGTTAATAGAAGCCATCCTTCAATCTTGGTTTCACATGATGACAGCTGCAGAACTCAAAGACTTGGTTCACTCCATGGGAAGACGTTGTAAGGCCTTAATTTCTGCTAAAGGTTACCCAACGAAGGATTAACCGACATGGGGATCGTTTTTGTATATCTCGTTTTTTTCTACGTGTTTCACTTTTCTTCTTTATACTGTCACCGCTATTTTAATAGCAAATCCTTCATCAAGGTTATTGCATTACGTTTTTCATTAAATTAGCTTTCTATTGATATATAATGTTATAGTACCACTCCAAAAAAAAAAAAAGTGGTGTCATTAGCTAGTTTTAGGAAATACACTTTTCCCAAAAGTTTTCCGCAATTTTGGCCACTACTGTAGGATTGCATTGGTCTATTTGGCTGCTGCCGCACACTCCTGGCTCATATTCAAGGGATTGTCTAGTAGGATTCCAAGATCCCTCTCACAGTTCCTGATGCCAAGACAGGTTTCACTTAATCTGTACCTGTTCCAGGTAGAGAGTAAAGGAAATCTTTACAAAATGACTTCCCTTTAGTCTGTACAGGTACAGATGAAAGCAGCGGTCACCAACTGGTGGTTCGTGGACCACTGGTGGCCTGCGAGAAAATATTGGTGGTCCGCAGAAAAATTATTTGCATTTTTTATATTGCACTAAATCAGGGGTCCTGAAACGACAGCCCTTGGGCCGGATATGTGCAGTGAACATTTGCATTGCTGCAGAGAGTCCCCCCTTTTGGGGTCTTTTTGTGTGGGTCGGAGGGGGGCAGAAATTCCCACTTGGTGTCTGCTTCAGCCTACTGGTGTGGGGCTTTGGGTGAAGGCTGGAGGGAAGTACCACTGGTGGCGAAGAGCCAAAGAGCCTCGTTCCAGTGGGATTGCATCATGGCCTGGAACTGGATGACCATCTCAGCCCACTGAGTCTCCAGGTGCCGGTACCTGGCCTTGCACTCCCACAGGTCTTCCCTCTGCTTGGAAAGCCTAAGCTCCTAGTCCTCGGTGAGGTGCTTCTGCTGAGCTTCCTTCTCGGCCAGATCCAATGTGAATTGAGCTGTTTTGCCAACTCTTTCTCATGGTGGCTGCTTAGCTCCAACAACTGCTTCTTGTTACAGCCCTAAGGAGCCTGGGCGGGAAGGTGAGGAGGGGCTGAGAGGGAAGGGGTGAGTAGAGGCCAGCAAGGCGCCCCTTGATGCAAGTGACATGGAGTTGGCCACGCCCACCCAGTCACATGACCACCTAGCCATGCCCACCCAGCCGGTCATTAGGTTGATCATATTAGTGGTCCTCAGGATTTAAAATTATGAATTTAGGGGTCCCTGAGGTCCGAAAGGTTGGTGAACTCTGAATTAAAGGGAAGTCATGTCAGTGTCGAAATATAAACTGCGTGATTATGTCCAAGAAAAGAGCCCATCCTACATATCTCATCCAACTTCCGCTCCTTGCAAGCAAGGGAAAAAGATCTGCTCAGCTTTCAGGAGCTATTTTTATTTTGTTCTCCCAGCCTCCGTGAAAACGCAAAGTGTTTCTTCGCCTCCACAAAGCTGTGTGCTCCTTGCCAAATTTGGTTGGTGATACTTGTCGTTCTTCTCAGATATTTTGTTTTCCCCCATCGATTCCGGGCAAACATATGTAATTTGCCAGCGGAGACGCTGTGCGTCCCTGGACAATTTGCCCTGCGTTTAAAAGAGGCCTCTGCTGTCTTCTTCTTCTTCTTTGGACTGTCAAATTTAAAACCGGGAAGCAAAGACCAGAGAAAAATCAAGCATTCTTATCTCTGTGGGATGCCTGTCGCAGATGCAGCTTTTAAGTGTCTCCGATTTGGCTAGGAGGCCCCCATCTCAATAGCTTTATGGTATCTCCATCAAGGTTTACAAAGCTCTTTATCGAGCACTAGGGTACTTTGCCATGAGAAACGGCCAATATCAGGAAGATGGATCTGAGAGATAGGCTTAAGTTATGCTTAAAGGAGGCCTGTTGAACGGGTTTATGTGGGTGGCGTCGAAATTCTCTTTCATTTCATCGGGTGGGTTGGCTCTTTTGCAGGAGGCAAGCGTGGGTTTTATTGGGTTTGGATTTACCGTGTTGTGTGAAGGCAGCTGATAGAGGTTGCAAAGCAGGATGCAGGGCTGCTGATGATGTAGGGCTCCCCAATCCTGGGTAGGAAGAAATAGAGTAGAGTAGAGTAGAGTAGAGTAGAGTAGAGTAGAATAGAGTAGAATAGAAGTAGAGTAGAGTAGAGTAGAGTAGAGTAGAGTAGAGTAGAGTAGAAGTAGAAGTAGAAGTAGAAGTAGAAGTAGAAGTAGAAGTAGAAGTAGAATAGAGTAGAGTAGACTAGAGTAGACTAGAGTAGAGTAGACTAGAGTAGAATAGAAGTAGAGTAGAGTAGAGTAGAGTAGAGTAGAGTAGAGTAGAGTAGAGTAGAGCAGAGCAGAAGTAGAAGTAGAATAGAGTAGAGTAGAGTAGAGTAGAAGTAGAAGTAGAATAGAGTAGAGTAGAGAAGAGTAGAGTAGAGTAGAGTAGAGTAGAGTAGAGTAGAGTAGAGTAGAGTAGAAGTAGAGTAGAGTAGAGTAGAGTAGAGTAGAGTAGAGTAGAGTAGAGTAGAGTAGAATAGAATAGAATAGAATAAAATAGGAGTAGAGTAGAGTAGAGTAGAGTAGAGTAGAGTAGAGTAGAGTAGAGTAGAATAGAATAGAATAGAATAGAATAGAATAGAATAGAATAGAATAGAATAGAATAGAATAGAATAGAATAGAATAGAATAGAACAGAATAGTATAGAATTCTTTTATTGGCCAAGTGTGATTGGACACACAGGAATTTGTCTTTGGTGCATACACTCTCAGTGTACGTAAAAGATACGTTCATCAAGGATCATAAGGTACAACACTTAATGATAGTCCTAGGGAACAAATAAGCAATCAAATCATATTAGGAAACAGTCAATATAAAACTTAAGGATACCAGCAACATGGTTACAGTCATACAGTCATAAATGGGAGGAGATGAGCGATGGGTACAGTGAGAAGATTAATATTAATGCAGACTTAGTGAATAGTTTTGCAGTGTTGAGGGAATTATTTGTTTAGCAGAGTGATGGCATTCGGGAAAAAAACAGTCCTTGTGTCTAGTTGTTCTGGTGTGCAGTGCTCTATAGCGTCGTTTTGAGGGTAGGAGTTGAAACAGTTTATGTCCAGAATCCGAGGGGGTCTGTCAATATTTTCACAGCTCTCTTTTTGACTGTAACCATCTATTCCCACAATCAGCCATCAATTCCCACAGTGTCAACTGAAACACAAACATTTAAAAGGATAACAAGAGTTGGAAGGGACCATGGAGGTGTTCTAATCCAACCCCCCTGCTGTAATGGCTGTCCAGTCTCTTTTTGAAAACCTCCAGGGATGGAACATCTCGAGCAGAAAGTCCTGAAATGGTTTCCAAGTAGAAATAAAAGTAATTGTGATTTAAAAAAAAAAACTTTTAATTTAGCCATGTCTGCTAATTCCTTCCCACTTGAACTGAAACAGTGATGGAGCATCCACAACTGTTGTTCCGTTGATTAATTGTCCTCACTGTCAGGAAAGTTCTAGGTTGCGTCTCTCTTTGGTTAATAACGGAATAACAGAGTTGGGACCTCAAAGGTCTTGTAATCCAACATCCTGCTGAGCCAGGAAATCCTGTACCATTGGAGGCAAATTGTTGTCCACTCTCTGATTGAAAATCTCCAGTGATGGCCCACCAACAATTCCTGGAGGCAAGTCATTCCACTGATTAATTGTTTTCGGTCAGGACATTTCTCCTTAGTTCTATGTTGCTTCTCTCCTTGATTAGTAAAGGAATAACAGAGTTGGAAGGGACCTTGGAGGTCTTCTAGACCAACCTCCTGCTGAGGTTGGAGATCCTATACCTTTTCAGTCAAATGGCAGTCCAATTTCTTCTTTAAAAGCCTCCGGTGTTGGACCACCCACAACTTCTGGTGGCAAGCAGTTCCACTGGTTAATTGGTCTCACTATTGGGAAGTTTCTCCTTAGTTCTGGGTTGCTTCTCTCTTTGATTAGTTTTCATCCATTGTTTCTTGTCCTGCCCTCAGGTGCTTTGAAAAATTGGTTTTTAAAAAAATTTGACTTATATGCCGCCCTTCTCTGAAGACTCAGGGTGGCTTACAATGCGTTAAGCAACAGCCTTCATACTTTTGTATATTTTATACAAAGTCAGCTTATTGCCCCCACATACTCAGTCCTCAATTTACCTACCTTGGAAAGGATGGAAGGCTGAGTCAACCTTGAGCCTGGCGAGACTCGAACATGAGTAATTGCAGACAGCTGGATGTTTAATTAGGGTGCTTTGTCTGCAGAGCTATCCAGGTTGACTGCCCCCCTCTTCTTGGGTCAACCCTTCAAATTTATTAAGAGATGGACTAGCAGACCTCCAAGCTCCTTTCCAACTCTTGTCATTCAACTTGGTTATTTTGTTCTGTATTTCCTTTCGTCATCAAAGGAAAAGGGCTCCTTTGGCCTCCTAGAGAAGCCGAACCGAATTTTCGTTCAACTCCCCTATTGCCACGAATAGCTGCAAGATCAGCTCTATCAGCCACTCCCCCCACAAAAAAAAAGAAAAAAAAAAGAAAGCATGGAGAATTTGGGGAGACAGTTACATTCGCACCTAAGCCAAATGATAGCATAATGTTGGCCAGTGCGATGCCACAGGGCAAAAAGGATAGCTAAAAATGTAAATGCAGCAATTAAAGGAGAAAAATTCAAAGATCAGCTAATCCTACGAATAACAGTTAGCTCCGTCACATTAGCTATCTGTACAAAGGTAGACTTTCTTAATAGGGGGAAAAACACTCCACCCACCGTCTCTTTTATCCTTTTGATAGTGTCCTCTTTTCCTGCTTGTTAGGGACGGGGAGGAAAGACGTGCATTTTGCAGATTTGGATGAACCAAATCTGCAAAAGACCGAACAGGTGAATTCCCAGAACGGATTAAGTTTGATTAGTTTTAACCTTGCTTAATTTCTTAGCAATGTTACACGCCGGGTGAACCTGTACCATTTGGATAGTGTAAGGTTGAAGGTAATGCATGAATCTAGAGAGCAGTTAATCAGAGAACAAGTGAAACACTGTTTTTATCTTAGGAGTACAGTTAGTTTCTAAATGTTTCGTTACCGGGCTAGGCAACATCTTCAGCAGAGTTTAGGGGATGTCAGTGTCCTTGTTCTTCTGTTGATTAGGGCTTATAAAGGATATATAGGAGAGAGAGAGAGAGAGAGAGAGAGAGAGAGAGAGAGAGAGAGAGAGAGAAGAGAGAGAGAGAGAGATGATAGAGATAGATGGTGGATGGATGGATGGGTGGGTGGGTGGATGGATGGATGGATGGATGGATGGATAGGATAGATGATAGATAGATAGATAGATAGATAGATAGATAGATAGATAGATATAGATAGATGATCAAGGCTGATAGAGATAGACAGAAATAGGTAGCTGATAGACAGAGAGAGAGAGAGAGATGATAGAGATAGATGGTGGATGGATGGATGGATGGATGGATGGATGGATAGGATAGATGGATGGATGGATGGATGGATGGATAGATAGATAGATAGATAGATAGATAGATAGATAGATAGATGATAGATAGATAGATAGATAGATAGATAGATAGATAGATAGATGGATGATCAAGGCTGATAGAGATAGACAGAAATAGGTAGCTAATAGAGAGAGAGAGAGAGAGAGAGATGGTGGATGGATGGATGGATGGATGGATGGATGGCTCATACATAGATAGACAGATGGATAGATGGATGGATGGATAGGATAGATAGATAGATAGATAGAGAGAGAGAGAGAGAGAGAGAGAGAGAGATCGATAGATAGATAGAGAGATGGATGGATGTAGATAGATAGATAGATAGATAGATAGATAGATAGATAGATAGACAGACAGACAGACAGACAGACAATGATGATGGATGGATGGATGGATGGATGGATGGATGGATGGAGGGAGGGAGGGAGGGAGGGAGGGAGGGAGGGAGGGAGGGAGGGACACAGAGGAGAAATGCTACAGGTCCAGTCCGGTTCGGGCGAATCAGTAGTGATAAAACTTACCAGTTTGGGCGAACCGGTAGTAAAAAAAAAAAGCTACCAGTTCCTCTGAACTGGTATTTCCAACAATCAGCTATGCCACGGGGTTTAGACTATAGGCTGACTCTGTAAACTGCTTAGAGAGGGCTGTAAAGCACTGTGAAGTGGTATATAAGTATAAGTGCTATTGCTATTGCTATTCTAGACAGCAGAGATGGTCTGCCTTTATGGATAACTATATCTCAGTCGCACTTCCCATATTTCTGCAAACAGATGTTAACGTCCTTTAAAATAAGGGTGCTCGGGGGCTGCTCATCACTCCAGTTTCTGGGAAAGTCGCTGTCTTCTTTTCAAAATTCATTCGGGAAGGGCTTTAGATAAAGCAAGGAGGAGGGTACCTGCTTGGAATGCAAATTTGCCTCCCTGCAAATCCTTGACATCTGGAGTGGAAGGGATCTGAGGTTAGAAGGAAGAGAAAGCGCACCCAAGGTCTTATTTAAAAAAACCGGTGGCTGCTATAAAAAGACCAGGCGGTGCAGAATGGAGCAGGGCTTAAAACTTCACATCATGCATAAATTTCCTCCTTGGAATTCTCCAGCTTGGTTTAAAGAGGAAAAACTTAAATGCAGTCCAGCAGAACACGGGGAAGGGAAATGCTAGGCTCAGATAAGTGAGCTTCACTTCCGATCTTGCCCTTCTTCTCCCGTCACCGGGTTCAAAACAGGACCTGCCACTCCAAAATATGAAGCAATTGTCCCAATTTGTCTACTGTGGGGTATCGAGTATGTTGTAATAGACAGGTGGAGAAAGGTAGCAATAGAAGAGGATATCTGTAGCTCAGGCTTGAATTGTGAGGTCCTCGGTGCTCTCTGAGCTTGGTGGTCTGCTCACAGGTGTTTCATTATCCAACTAGGGAACACTATCAGTCCAAGAAAAAAGTGGGGTTTGTGGAGGAGGAGGAGGAGGAGGAGGAGGAGGAGGAGAAGGAGGAGGAGGAGGAGGAGGAGGAGGAGGAGGAGGAGGAGGAGGAGGAGGAGAAGGAGGAAGAGAAGGGGAAGGGGAAGGAGAAGGAAAAGGAAAAGGAGAATGAGGAGGAGGAGGAGGAGGAGGAGGAGGAGGAGGAGAAAGAGAAGGAAAAGGAGGAGGAGGAGGAGAAAGAGAAGGAGAAGGAGAAGGAGAAGGAGAAGGAGAAGGAGAAGGAGAAGGAGAAAGAGAAGGAGAAGGAGAAGGAGAAGGAGAAGGAGAAGGAGAAGGAGAAGGAGAAGGAAAAGGAAAAGGAAAAGGAGAATGAGGAGGAGGAGGAGGAGGAGAAGGAGAAGGAGAAGGAGAAAGAAAAGGAAAAGGAGAATGAGGAGGAGGAGGAGGAGGAGGAGGAGAAGGAAAAGGAGAAGAATGAGGAGGAGGAGGAGTGTTGTATATAAACACTCAATCGTGCTGATGATGTAACCTAGCTGGGCGATGAAACATCCTCAAGCAAACAACCAAGCTCAGAGACTGTCAAGGATTCCAAAGAAAGCTTGATCATTGAGGGTGCATGCAACTGTGTTAAAAAAAAACAAAAAACGAGCACAACCCATGAAACGAGGCCCACCCAATCGCATAGCTTTCCATGGGATGCCGTGCCGGTTCAGATCGAGGGGGAACGGGGGCTCTGGGAACCAAATCGGGGGAAACGAAGGGCTTTCGGCGAGCTCCACTCGTAAAGCTGAGAAATTTCACACAAGCCCTAA
Organism: Coluber constrictor foxii; assembly: GCA_038048745.1. Taxonomy (NCBI): domain Eukaryota; kingdom Metazoa; phylum Chordata; class Lepidosauria; order Squamata; family Colubridae; genus Coluber; species Coluber constrictor. Next base: position 7,942,541 of record CM075968.1, read on the forward strand.
GCGCTTCTCCTTAAAAAACGAAATTAAAATCCATTCCCTGTAATAACCTCGTGGACGCTTCATCTTTCTGTCTGTATTGCCCTTTATTGTTTTTTATTTTTTATTTTTTGAAGAACCAATTAAGGTTTGATTTGCCATTTTCAGGGACAGGTGTAGATGTCAGATGGATCTGGAGGGCTTTTGCCGTTGTCAGGATGGAGCAGAATTTCAAATCCCAGCTTCCAGATACACTCCCTTTCCATGTCCATCTTCATTGCCATCCCCTTCTCCCCCCCCCCATCCAATCCCTCACCTCCACCAAAAATTGCCATGCTGGTGAGTCAGTGCTTTCCACCTCCCCCAGCAATTACCAACCGAGCCTTCTCTCATCAGAGCTCTTAAAGGTGGTCTCATGCTGGGATAAATAAGCTGCTTAGCAGCTTGGAAAGAAACGGTGTTTAAACTTTTAATATCTTTTTTTAGCTCCTTCCTTTTTTTTCCCCACCCTCCCAGTGTACCACCGTTTCTCTTTTTGTGCTCGCCTGTGATCTCCTGAAGGACATCATAGTGCCGGCTGCTGTCTCTTTCTTGTCTCTGTGGGAGAAGAACGTGGGTGGGTGAGGGGGAAAATCAACCACACACCAGAAGGAGGGAATTCAGGGGACATCCTTGGGGCTTCTCGCAATTATCTCTGAATCAAAAAAAGAAAAAAAAGAAAGCAATTTGAAGATTCCCTGAAGGCGAGATGTCCTCCAGTTGAGTTGGGAGCATGCTTGTCTGGAGCAAATGCAGTGTGATGGCCATTCTCTTAAGGTTCCCCTTGCACGAAACCAGATTTCTGGTCGGCTCCAGAATTGAATGGGGGCTTCCAGTTAGGACCTTTGTGGCTCTTTGAGTGTTTAAGATTGCTGACCCCGGTGCTAGTTGTTCCCAACTCTAGCGGGCGGTGCTCATCTCCGTTTCAAAGCCGGAGAGCAGGCGCTGTCCGAAGACATCTCCATGGTCATGTGGCCGGCATGATTCAATGCCAAAGGCGCATGGAACACTCTTACATTCCCACCAAAAGTGGTCCCTATTTTTCCACTTGCATTTTTTAAGTGCTTTTGAACTGCTAGGTTGTCAGAAGCTGGGACAAGTCATGGGAGCTCACTTTGTTATGCGGCACTAGGGATTCAAACCGCTGAACTGCCGACCTTTCGATCGACAACCTCAGTGTCTTAGGCACTGAGCCACTGCGTCCCTTTCTTAGAGGGACATCTTTTTTTCCCCATTCTCTTAAAGGGCTTCTTTTCAGAAGAGGTTCTTCTTAGAGAATCTCACCCATCAAGGAACCACCCGTTGCCCAGATTTTTTTTTTAAAAAAATTGATTTATATGCCGCCCTTCTCCGGAGACTCAGGGCGGCTTACAATGAGTTAAGCAATAGCCTTCATACTTTTGTTTATTTTATACAAAGTCAGCTTATTGCCCCCACAAACTGGGTCCTCAATTTACCCACCTTAGAAAGGATGGAAGGCTGAGTTGACCTTGAGCCTGGCTAGGATTGAACTCGCAGAATTACAGGCAGCTGGATGTTAATTGCTGCCTTTAGTAGGAGGCATTAGCCCCCTACGCTACTCAGGCTCTCTGCCTCCCAGGTCCCAGCTGATTGGGAAGGAGTGGAGATTTTACAGTACCCTTCCCCTGGAGTGAGGATGTTGCAGTATCCTTCCCCTGGAGTGGGGAGGAAATGGGGATTTTGCAGTATCCTTTTTTTAAAAAAAATTGATTTATATGCCGCCCTTCTCCAGAGACTCAGGGCGGCTTACAATGTGTTAAGCAATAGCCTTCATACCTTTGTATATTTATACAAAGTCAGCTTATTGCCCCCACAAACTGGGTCCTCAATTTACCCACCTTAGAAAGGATGGAAGGCTGAGTCGACCTTGAGCCTGGCTAGGATGGAACTCACAGAAATTACAGGCAGCTGGTGTTAATTGCTGCCTTTAGTAGGAGGCATTAGCCCCCTACGCTACACAGGCTCCTTCCCATGGAGTGGGGAGGGAATGGACATTTTAGTATCCTTCCCCTGCCACACCCACCAAGCCACGCCCACCAAGCCATGCCACGCCCACCAAGTCACACCCACAGAACTGGTAGTTAAAAATTTTGAAACCCACCACTGCGGTGCAGGCATGTGTGACAGAATGCTGCTCTCCCGGGTTTTGGCGTTCCTGTGCAGGCGAAGGCCAGCTGACCGGCATGCATGTTTGCACATGAACATGGTAGAGGAGCCAGCGAGGCCGTACTTCCTTTATGGGATGGTTCGGCGTGTCACTTCTGGCACGCATTCCATAGGTTCGCCAACACGGCTCTACATTTTCCTCTAGATTTCCACAAATACCGGCTAATTTGCAAAGGTTTGGTCTCTCCGAGTCTGAAATCGACTGGGCTCTATTTCTGCCGCCACCTCTCTGCTCCCCTGCCTCTTCGGCGGAAGCTGCCAAACCATCCGGTTATATCTTTTTATTATTTTATTTTCCCTGCCACTTTTGTAAAACAACTTAAATGTCATCCTCTAACAATTGCCCACCAAAGAAAGAAATGAATAGGAACATTCCCACAGGGGTCCCTGTCTTAAATGAAGCTTTTGTTGTTCCAAATTGTTACTCAAAGCGGTACAAGCCTTTGAAAAGAAGGTGGCTGTGCTGCTGGAAACCTGCTTGCAAAGGGCTGGGGGATTCGGAGCACCTCGTTGTAACATCCCAGCCCAGCCTCTTTTTTTCTTTTTTCTTTTCTTTTTTTTTCTGGAACTGGGAATTCAGCAGGTTTAGTGATGAGAATAACTAATGCATCCAGACTTGCCCTGTACATTCATAGAATTCTTATTCTGAGAAAGAGAAAGAAATGGAACGGAATGGAACGGAACGGAACGGAACGGAACGGAACGGAACAGAACAGAACAGAACAGAACAGAACAGAACAGAAAATGGAATGGAATGGAATGGAATGGAATGGAATGGAATAGAATAGAATAGAATAGAATAGAATAGAATAGAATAGAATAGAATAGAATAGAATAGAATAGAATAGAATAGAATAGAATAGAATAGAATAGAAAATAGAAAATAGAAAATAGAAAATAGAAAATAGAAAATAGAAAATAGAAAATAGAAAATAGAAAATAGAATGGGAGGGGAGGGGAGGGGAGGGGAGGGGAGGGGAAGGGAGAGGCGAGGAGAGGAGAGGAGAGGAGAGGAGAGGAGAGGAGAGGAGAGGAGAAGAGAAGTTCTTTATTGGCCAAGTGTCTTTGGTGAATATGCTCTTAGTGAACATTAAAAAAATACATTCATCAAGAATCCTAAGATACAACACTTAATGATAGTCATAGGTTACTAAATAAACAATTAAATCATATCATACTAGGAAACAAATAAAGAGGAATAAAGAGGGAGAGGGAAAGGGAAAGGGGGAGAAAGGGAAGTAAGTAAATAAGCAAGCAAGCAACAGCAAGCAAAAAAGGAAAGAGGAAGGGAAGGGAGGGAAGGAGGAAGGAAGGAGGAAGGAAAGAAAGGGAGAAGGGAAGAAAGGGGAAAAAGGAGGGTGGGAGGGAAGGGAAGGGAAGGGAAGGGAAGGGAAGGGAAGGGAAGGGAAGAGAAGAGAAGAGAAGAGAAGAGAAGAGAAGAGAAGAGAAGAGAAGAGAAGAGAAGAGAAGAGAAGAGAAGAGAAGAGAAGAGAAGAGAAGAGAAGAGAAGAGAAGAGAAAGATGTAACTTCCTGTGGGGATGATAGTCAGACTCTTCTGTTAAGCCGTGCTTCTCCTTTCTGCTTTGTGATCAACACCGATTTTGGATGGTGATGGAGAAAAAAATCAAGTGGACGGACCAACGGTCCTCCCTTTCCATCCATTGACTCCCTTCAAGCGGTTGATGAATTCTCGTCTCAGTTGCCACCCACCGGGGGTGGGGGTGGGGAGGCTTCCGTCTCCACCGCCTTCCTTCAAAGGAAGCCCTCTGAGTGTCAAAACCAATCGATTTCCGTGTTAGCCACCAGCCCCGAGTGCCCTACTCATTAGAAACAATTTACATGCCTCACATCAGTATGACAGCTGTAGTGAGGGATTTGTTTAGCTAATTTAGAGTAATGGAGAAGCCCAATTAATCACGCGAACACCGATGATCCCTAGCATGGCGAGGTGAAGCTTCGCATTACGGCATACACCTGTCATGGATGACTCTGGGGTCTTCCCTGCCCAGAATCTCTGGGTCTCTGGCTGCCATCGAACAAGGACCATGGCGTTATAATGACAGGCTTGCAATATTAACCCTGAACCGCAGACGTAATATTTCGGCTACGCTATTACAGGCCTGAGGTCCTAATGACTTCAGGAACAAAAAAAAAACATTCGACCTTTCCATGGTTGGATCTGAAAATTGATGTCTAGAGCAGCAAAACCCAAAGGAAAAAATACCGTATTTTCCGGCGTATAAGACGACTGGGCGTATAAGACGACCCTCCTCAGAGCCATTTAAGACTCATCAGAGCCTTATGGGCTGGTCTGCCTGGTTACAGGAGAATGAGACCCGGCGTATAAGACGACCCCCAACTTTTGAGAAGATTTTTGTGTGTTAGAAAGTAGTCTTATACGCAGGAAAATACAGTAAATAAAAATGTGTCGATCTCTTATCAAATCCACATTGCGCAGGTTATTCTTTGTGCCTCCATCCTTGAACCTTGATCTTCCTTCTTTAATTCTTACATTGCTCGACTGAATGACGGCGCTAGTAATTTCTTCAGAAAATAATAATTTCCAAATCTGGAGGGGAGTGGGTGAATTTCCGAGGTTTCTAGCTGCAGGCCGTAGTCCAGAAAATTGCACAACAATTTGTGATCTATTGCTTCTAATAAGAGCAGAAGACCATTTGAATGCATTCCAGGGGTGGGTTCTACTTATCTTTACTACCGGTTTGCAATGGGATTGTTGCAATGCGCATATCACTGATGACGAAATCTGAGGCGGTGGGCGGGACCTTCCGCCGGTTTTACTACCGAACCGGGGATAACCCACCACTGATATGTTCCTGCCATATAAATTGTTGCACAGCATAGATTGTACCTAGTCATCAATTTCATCGGGAGCTTCATCGTTGCTGATATCAGTAAAATGAGGACCCAGTTTGTGGGTGCAATAAGCTGACTTTGTATTTAAAAAAAAGAACACTGCTTAGGGGGGTCAAAAGCCCTACTAAGCAGATATATATAAAAGTATGAAGGCTATTGCTTAATGCATTGTAAGCCGCACTGAGTCTCCGGAGAAGGGCGGCATATAAATCTAATTAAAAATTAAAAAAAAATACATTTCAAAATGTTCGTCTCAATCCAATTCCACTTTCAGATCACTCTCTGCTTCTGCATACCAATTTAGAACAGTTTCTTTGAAGTTTGGATCACCAAATCGCACTCTTTTTGGTGGAAAACCTGGCCCCGACATTATAAAAATAAAAATTAAAAAAAAAGAGGATAGAAAAAGTAAGATAGAAATGAGAGAAGAATATGCTATAGATACCTAGGTTTGCAATATGGATTGAAGCTAAAATATACGAAAATTAGATTGTGTAAAAGGAAAATATATCAATGGATGTAATGAATTAATTTTTATTGAGATGTTGGACGGTACTATTTGAGAAAATTGATGGCTATAATAATTGGGATATTGTTTCAATACCTATAATAATTGTAATAATTTGAATATCTTCAATAATACATTTATTTAAGGAAAAAGAACAGAAAATTGAAATGATATAGGATTATGATTTACTAAATAAAACTCATTTAAATTGGCTTTTATATAAATGGTATTGTTAAATAGAATTTAGGGAAATAATTGTGAATTGTATTATGTTGTGTTATTTGAATTAAGAACTTTGTTTAAATGTTAAATTGGTTTATTTTCAGGATTAGAGATAAGATTCAAATTTGATGAAGTAATAATTAAATAAAGACTTAACGAATATTGTATGAAGTAATAATAAAATGTAAGGAAGTTCTAGAAATGGAAATAAGATTTAGAAATATAAACATGTTTGAATTGTATTTTTAATAGTGAGTATTTGGGGTAGGAATCGTGAAATGTATTATGAGGTATTAATTGAATTAAGATTTAAGGTGGATTAATAGAAGGGTAATCGCTTTGATTTAAGTTAATATGAGTTAGCTTTCTATAAGATGAGATATTATGATATTATGATATAATAGTTGAGATATGTGCTAAGTGTTATGGCGAAAATAGAATATATAAAATTCTGCTAAAGATGAACAAAAAGTTGAACAAATTTATGATCGGATCAATGCTCTGTTCCGAAAAGATGTATTTTGTTTATTTGTGTGTTTTATAAATAAATAAATAAATAAATAAATAAATAAATAAATAAATAAATAAATAAATTTAACAAAGATCTGCGGTCAGTAACAGTACCACTTGGAAGGGACAATGGAGGTCATCTAGTCCAACTCCCGCCCATCCAAGCAAGAGACCCTACACCATTTCTGACAGATGGCAGTCCAGTCTCTTCTTGAAAGCTTCCAGTGATGAAATATCCACAACTTCTGAAGGTGTTCTATTCCATGGGTTGATTATTCTCACTGTCAGAACATTTCTCCTTATTTCTAGGTTGAATTTCTCCTTGATCAGTTTCCATCCATTATTCCTTGTCTGGCCTTCAGGTGCTTTGGAGAATAGCTTGACCCCCTTCCTCCTCTCTGTGACAGCCCCTCAAATATTGGAAGATGCTCTCCCATCTCCCCTGGTCCTTCTCTTCACTAGACTAGCCATGCCCAGTTCCTGCAACCGTTCATCGTATGTTTTAGCCTCCAATCCCCTCATCATACTGGTTGCTCTTCTCTGCACTCTTTCTACATCCTTCTTGGAAGATCCCTTCTAACTCTGTTATTCTGTATTTAGATCATGAGATGGAATATTGGACACCGGGCACGTTAATCCTACGAGAAATGTCAAGAAACATATCCCAAACTGGGGCAGGAAAAATAACCTCTACCACTAATAAGTTAAATCAGTTGAGCACCCAGCCTACAATAAGATTCTAAAGAAGTCAACTGTTAAGGATATTGTTTCACTGCTAGAACTCCTAAAATTTCTGAAATCTCTAGTACTAAATTTCAAGTCTATGTGTGTGACGACCCACCTTCTGTTTTCGTTTGCTTCTGTGCAAAACCCACTTGGAATAAAAAATAATGAATTTGGAAAAGCCTAGTAAAGTCATACTCAGAGCTGAACAAAGCCCCAGCAGCTCTTAGAGGATATTTAATTGGGTTAAGGTATCAGCTTTCCACAAAAGACTTTAATTCAAATGGGAGGGAGCGAGTCAGAACACTTGTTCCTGTGTGTAGTGAGATACACACATACACACACACAGAAGGAGGAGAGTGAAAGACTGCATGGGATTCTGGGAAGAAGGATTTCTTAGAGTCATATACAGGGGTGGGCTGCTGGGGGTTCACAGGGGTTCAGGAGAACCTCTAGCTAAGATTCTATGCAGTTCAGAGAGGGTTAGACTAGAAGACCTCCAAGGTCCCTTCCAATTCTGTTATTCTATTCTATTCCTGCTTGAGCAAGGGGTTGGACTAGATGACCTCCAAGGCCTCTTCCAGCTCTATTCTGATTGATTGATCTGGCTTTGTTAAAGAGTGCATTTAAAAAAAAACATACCTTGATTCAAATTTGAAATTGCCACTCCGGGCCAACCAGCTTTGCGGAGGAAATTCTGCCTCGGCCTCCCTGAGCTCTTCAATGCCTTTCCTGATTAAACGAAACAATCGTACAAATCAAAAACACAGTTGCTTTTGTCAGACCTAAGAACAAGAAGAATGTTCCAAGCCGTGTTCCATTAGCATATTGTGATCATTCCTCATTCATTTTTACAGACATCCCAATGAAATATTCTCCAAAAGGCATTAAACACTGCATGCAAATGAGGATAAGAGGCTTCTTTCCCTCCCCTTAACAATTCTTGTCTCTTGATAATATTTGGAAGTAGCTCTCTTTTAGAGAAACATGTACAGATAGGGAGGAGGAGGAGGAGGAGGAGGAGGAGGAGGAGGAGGAGAAGACAGATATGGAGGAAGAAGGAGGAAGAAAGAAGAAGGAAAAGAGAAGAAGAGGAGTAGGAGGAGCTGAAGAAGAGAGATATGAGGAAGAGGAAGAAGGAGAAGAGGAGAGAAGAAGAGGAGGAGGAGGTGGAGAAGATAGATATGAAGGAGAAGGAAAAAGGAAGGAAGAGGGAGAAGAGAAGAAGAGGAGGTGGAGAAGGCAGATATGAAGGAGAAGGAAGAAGGAAGAAGAAAGAAGAAGGAAGGAAGAAGGAGGAAAGAAGAAGGAGAAGAGAATAAGAGGAGGAGGTGGAGAAGACAGATATGAAGGGGAAGAAAAAAGGAAGAAGGAAGAAGAAGGAAGGAAGAAGAAGGAAGAAGGAGGAAGAAAGAAGAAGGAGAAGAGAAGAAGAGGAGTAGGAGGAGGTGAAGAAGACAGATATGAGGAAGAAGGAAGAAGGAGAAGAGAAGAAGAGGAGGAGGTGGTGGAGAAGACAGATATGAAGGAGAAGGCAGAAGGAAGAAAGAGGGAGAAGGAAGGAAGAGGGAGAAGGAAGAAGGAGAAGAGAAGAAGAGGAGGCGGTGGAGAAGACAGATATGAAGGAGAAGGAAAAGGGAAGAAAGAGGAGGAGGAGGAGGAGGAGGAGGAGGAGGAGGAGGAGGAGGAGGAGGAGGAGGAGGAACCCAACAATCCCAACAAAACAAAAATAAGAACCTATCCATTTTTTTTCATAGGAATTAATTCAAGAAGGAGGTTAATATAATTTCCCTCTGGAGAATAAACCAAGGAGAACTATCAAAGTCAAAATGCGCTGCTTTAGCCTACATTTGAGCACTTCCACCCTCCCTCGCTCAAAGATGCAGATTTAATTCAAACAAAGGCCTGCCAACGGAAGAGAAAGCAGAAGCTGGTGAAAGGGTAGGAGTTAAGTGGAACAAAATCTATAGTTTACTCGGCATTTGTTACAGCAACGTGGCACGAGGGAAGTGAGGAAGGAATGCAATAATGCTCACACTTTGCGTGATTTAATTTCTGCCCCTGTAGAGATGGCAGGGGGTGGTCTTGGATCTTCAGAATGGAGCCATGCAAAAGAACGAGTTGGGTGCAATTCAATTGGTACGTAGTGCTAAGTCATACCGTGGTCCAACCGCCTTGATTTGTGAGTCAAGCCTTAGGGGCTTAGCAGTAAGCGTAAATCAAGCCATGATGGCTTACTCAACACCTTACGTTTAAAAAAAAAATCAGAACAATCTGCAAGGCAAGGAAGTATCAAGGTTCTCCTCCATCCAGATGCCAGAAAACCCAACCCATTCAGGTTCAGAAGAATTAGGAATAGTTTTCGGATTATACCTTGTCTTCCAACACATATTGTTAAGAAAGTAGGAAGAAAGTTCGGGAGAGAGAGTTTAAAGCTTAAAGTTTAAAGGCACCTCCAAAACTATTTTTATGGTACCATAAGATTTGTAGATCAGATTCTCTAGTTCAGGAAGTTTGCAATCTTCTTGTTGTGGTCTGTTGGCTGCCGGCCCCTCCAACAGCCAATCAGAGGAGGAGGAGGAGGAATGGGAGTCAGGGTCAACATCAAGGCAACCTGGGAGCTCCAAGGGGGAAGAGGGAATGGAGCTGGCAGAGAGGAAGACAGAGGCAGAGCCTGGACCATCCGTCAGCCCTCAGATGGAGAGTCAACAGCCCCCAGGCCTGGAGGTGGCTGATGAGGAAGAGGAGGAACAGCTAGGTCCAGTGCCTGATGTGCAAAAAGCAAAGGAGAGGAGAGCAGTGGAAATCTATGGGCCGGTCCTTGGGATGGAAGAGCCACTGCTGCTAGCGAAGCCCCACCCTAGCTCTGGGGATAAAAGGCAGGGGGCGGAGATGAATAGATGTGGCAGACAACTATTCATTGTCCGGCCGGAAGGACTTGTTAGCCTGCGGTGAGAGAGAATCTTTTTGCTGGGGCTTCCGGCATCCTAATTAAAGAAATCTTTGAGTTAACTTCAGAGGATTGAGGGAGGGAGGGAGGGAGGGAGGGAGGGAGGGAGGAAGGAAGGAAGGAAGGAAGGAAGGAAGGAAGGAAGGAAGGAAGGAAGGAAGGAAGGAAGGAAGGAAGGAAGGAAGGAAGGAAGGAAGGAAGATCTTGACCAGCTTTTCCCATTCAGGTGAGCTGAGAATTTGGACAGCTGAAGTCCACAGGAGGAACTGAGTTGGGAAAAGGCTGTCGTAGATTTTAAGTTAGCAAGGACTCTAGTTTAAAAATTGAGCCAGAGGTATTACAAAATATGGAACAATTGGTGTAATTGGTTAAAAATGAGAAATAAATAAAAAATACTGGGGGAAATATTACCGATATTAAAAAAAAGAAAAAGAATGTAATTAGATTAAGGAGAGGTGATGTAATATATTATAAGTAGAATGTCACTTTGAAAAAGATGCTTAAGAAGGAAATATATTTTTTTTTGTTTATATGTTGTATAGATGTTTGTTGTGTATATGTCATGTTATGTTTTTTTTTAATATTTATACTCAATAAAAATTTATTTTAAAAAATAAAAATAAAAATTGAGCGAGGGGTGAAATCCAGCAGGTTCTGACAGGTTCTGGAGAACTGGTAGTGGAAATTTTGAGTCGTTCGGAGAACCGGCAAATACCACCTCTGGCTGGCCCCAGAGGAGGGTGGGAATGGAGATTTTGCAGTATCCTTCCCCTGCCACGCCCACCCAAGCCACACCACGCCCACCAAGGCACGCCCACAGAACCGATAGTAAAAAATATTTGGATTTCACCAGTGAATCAAGCAATTATCCGTGGAAAGCCAGGAATTGAGTGCAATGGGGCAAATGAACCATTGTGATTGAAGACTACCACCAAACAAAAGAAAACAAGAAAATTATTTGTAACAGGCTCCATTCTGGGGCCTGGTCCAACTGCAGTTAAAATTAACACTTAAGCTAAAACACAAACGGAAAGGACTCCAAGCCCATAAAACCAATGTACACGATGATATATTTATGACCGTCGTAAAAAATAACACTATTACAGGTATATAATCTTCTTCCTATAACCCCACACCCTACCATCTGACTTTGCTAATAAAGTTTTCAACAGAATGGCCCCCGCCGTCTTATTTTACGAGCTGCTGTTTCCCACGTCTCCTCAGGACCACATCCAGCAATCTGCCTGGAGTTCAGTCTACAACCACAAAGGCCAAAGCAGCAGATGTGTGATGGAGAATTAAAGATCAAAGTCGAGACCTGAGAAAGGAACAAGGCCAGCAGACCCAACGGATGCCACAAGCAAAGAGAGAAACGGAAGACACGGGAGCACAGCAGACGGATAGACTGCAGCTGCTATCCGTGGTCAGGAAGACTTGGAGTTGATGGGATGGGATCCGTAAGTGCCTGGAGGACACTTCTTTTCTAGGCCAGGGAGAAAGAAAATGGAAAGAAGCAATCAGCAAGAGGAAGGGAGGATGGATGGAAGGACAGAAGGAGGGAGGGAATGAGGGATGGATGGAGGAAGGAGGGAGGAAGGGAGGAAGGGAATAAAGGAGGGAGGACATAAAAGAAGGAGGGAGGGAGGACAGAAGGAAGGAGGGAGGAAGGAAGAAGGAAGCAATAGAGGGAGGGAGGGAATAAAGGAGGAAGGGAGGAAAGAAGGAGGGAGGACAGAAGGAAGGAAGGAGGGAGGGAAGGAAGGAGGGAAGGAGGAAGGAAGGAGGAAGGAAGGAAGGGACAGAGGGAGGAAGGGAATAAAGGAGGGAGGACAGAAAAGAAGGAGGGAGGGAGGACAGAAGGAAGGAAGGAGGGAGGGAGGGAGGAAGGAGGGAGGAAGGAAGAAGGAAGCAATAGAGGGAGGGAGGGAATAAAGGAGGAAGGGAGGAAAGAAGGAGGGAGGTCAGAAGGAAGGAAGGAGGGAGGGAGGGAAGGAGGGAGGGAAGGAGGAAGGAAGGGGGAAGGAAGGGACGGAGGGAAGAAGGGAATAAAGGAGGAAGGGAGGAAAGAAAAGAAGGAAGGAAGGAGAGAGAACTGAAGGAAGGAAGGAGGGAGGGAGGGAAGGAGGAAGGAGGGAGGAAGGAACGGACAGGGAGGAAGGGAATAAAGGAGGGAGGACAGAAAAGAAGGAGGGAGGGAGGACAGAAGGAAGGAAGGAGGGAGGGAGGAAGGAGGGAGGGAGGGAGGAAGGGAGCGACAGAGGGAGGGAGGGAATAAAGGAGGAAGGGAGGAAAGAAGGAGGGAGGACAGAAGGAAGGAAGGAGGAAAGAAGGAACAGAGAGAGGAAGGGAATAAAGGAGGAAGGGAGGAAAGAAAAGGAAGGAAGGGGGAGGGAGGGAAGGAGGAAGGAAGGAAGGAAGGAAGGAAGGAAAGAAAGAAAGAAAGAAGGAAAGAAGGAAGGAAGGAAGGAAGGAAGGAGGGAGGGAGGGAGGACTTAGAAAATATTTTTTTCCACTGGCAGCGTGCATGAAAAGGTCTACCCTATAAAAATTGCACACAGCAAACAATCACATCACAAGACTTTCCAAAACATTTTCTTCAAGAAATTACACGCGTTCGGATAATTCTTACCAAACCTGCACCTCTTTGTGAAACTTTCAAACTAAAATGGGCTCCTTTCTTTCGGCAGTTTTTTTTTTTAATCCATCAATCAAAGGGGGGGGAGGGGACAGACAACCCCCCCCCCCCCCAAAGTATCAGAATCCTGCCCTACTAACACAGATAGTCGAACTGAATAGCTGCTGCTTGCTGACTCCCACATCTCTACAGATAGTTTCCTTGGACTTCTTGACTATAATAAAAGGCCGAATCATTGAGTGAGGAAAAGAAGAAATTCTTTTCCATCAGAGGAGGTTTTTTAAAGAGAGATTGGACAGGGATCTGCCTGAAATATTACAGGCTCTCCTGGTTGAGCAGAGGATTGGACTAAAAGACTTCCAAGGTGGTATTTTCACATTTGCAAATCGGTAGGGAAAGTAATGGGACACGGTGGCTCAGTGGCTAAGACACTGAATTTGTCAATCAGAAAGTCAGCAGTTCAGCGGTTCGAATCCCTAGCGCTGCGTAACGGGGTGAGCTCCCGTGACTTGTCCCAGCTTCTGCCAACCTAGCAGTTCGAAAGCACGTAAAAAAAAACGCAAGTAGAAAAATAGGGACCACCTTTGGTGAGAAGGGAACAGCGTTACCGGCTACACAACCACGGAGATGTCTTCAGTCAGCGCTGGCTCTTTGGCTTTGAAACGGAGATGAGCACTGCCCCCTAGAGTCAGGAATGACTAGTGCATGGGGAACCTTTACCTTTTACCTTTAGGGAAAGTAAGTAAGGATGCCACCCCTGGTCTCTTCACCCCTCTGTTATTCTGCAATCATTTCAGCAAGCAGGCCGCCCATCTTATAAGGATGGAGAGAGAGGAAGAGAAGGAAACAATACACAAAGGCCAAACAAGCTAAAAAAGAAAGAAAGAAAATAAAACAGCCAAAAAGCAGAGAGGAAAGGAAGAAGCTGAAAAAGAAAGTCAATGGAACTCATCACAAGGGGAGGCTGGAAGAAAGAGCAATGGAAGCCAACAGCTTTTCTTTTCAGATGCTCCCCGGCAATTTTTGACATCCGCGATATCGCCTCTGGCTGTGGAATCTTCTGCTGCATATCCCGCAGCAACCTGCCAGGAGCCTCTCTTCATCTTGCTTCTCTGCAGCTAACCCAGTTTGTCCCAGGCCTGCTTGAAAATCTTAGCAAGGCGAGCCGAGCCCCTCCCAAGAAAAGCCAGATTTAATGAACCGGCATGAATCCTTCGGGAATACGTTTCCGCAACGCCAGAAATCCTGTTGATAAATAAGCCTGGCGCATGGTCTTGCCAGAAGGAAGGAGTGAAGGGAATTAGAAAATTGGCTTTCTTTCCTCAAAGCTGCCTTTTTTTTCAAAGGGCTTTGTTTTTTCCTTTCCGAGAAGCTTCTTTACTTGAGTCGGAACTGAAGAAGCTTCTTGGATGAGAAGCAAAATGTCTTCAAGGGGAAAACAAAGTCCAGTTGGTTTCTGAAGAGCTGAAGAAGCTTCTTGGATGAGAAGCAAAATGTCTTCAAGGAGAAACAAAGTCCAGTTGCCTTCTGAAGAGCTGAAGAAGCTTCTTGGATGAGAAGCAAAATGTCTTCAAGGAAAATCAAAGTCCAGCTGTTTTCTGTAGAACTGAAGAAGTTTCTTGGGTGAGAAGTGAAACCTCTTCAAGGAAAATCAAAGTCCAATTGTCTTCTGTAGAACTGAAGAAGCTTCTTGGATGAGAAGTGAAACCTCTTCAAGGAAATTCAAAGTCCAGTTGCTTTCTGTAGAACTGAAGAAGCTTCTTGGATGAGAAGTGAAACCTCTTCAAAGAAAATCAAAGTCCAGTTGGTTTCTGTAGAACTGAAGAAGCTTCTTTGATGAGAAGTGAAACCTCTTCAAGGAAAATCAAAATCCAGTTGCCTTCTGAAAAAGCACCTTTGGGACAACCATGACCGAGAATCTCCATAGACATTTAGTTTAGCAAAGGGTCTTTCCAAGCTTCCTGGCCAGTAAAGGGCATTAAAAGGTCACCATAAATAAACATGGTCATATCCTAGGTTGTTTCAGAGGTAGCGAAGAAGTCAATAAAGAACATAAGGAACTCTGAATGATGCTTAAGAAAGTTGATGCAACAAATCTATGGAATTGCCCCAGCATTGCATGCAGAAGATCCTTTATTCAATCTCCAGCACCTCCAGCCATAGCAAATTGGATCAGTTTGACATCACCATTTGAACTGATTGAATTCAGCTCTTCCCAATTTGATTTGAGGAATTGGCCCTGCTTGGGCACAGCAGACCTTCCTAATTATCCAGACCGAATCGTTGGCTCCCAATTGGATTGGAGGAATCAATCGGATTGATCAAGTCATCAAAACCTAGCGGGATTGATGGGATCTAAGGAAGCTTTGCACAACTCCAGTTGATGGTACAGAGGTAGGAGAGGTCCATGCTCCGTCTGATGCTTTGAGGAACATGGTCACCAAGAGGTCAACGTCGTTGGAGAAGTTAAAAGCTCTGAGCCACAAGTTCTCCTCCCTTCATCATAATCTTATATATATATATATATATATATATATATATATATATATATATATATATATATATATATATATATATATATATATGGATAAATATACATACATGGTTAGAAAAAAAATAGGAAAGCAACATATCGATCTAAAGCCAGAAATATTTTTGTTGGGTATTTCTACCAGAGAAATACAATAAAGGGAATACATATCTAACTTTACATGTATTAACAGCAGCCAGAATTGGAAAAAATGAAGAGATTCCTACAGATGAAATTGTAATAAAAACAAATATTAGAATGTGCAGACATGAATAGATCAACCCTTAAAATAAAGGAGAAAGAATAAACTGGATGTTTTTTTAACGTGGGATTGTTATGGATCGGTAAGTATTACTATTATCATGTGATCATTACTGCTGTTAAGAATATTATTTTTACTATTACCAAAACTATATCTCAAACTCAACTTGTATTCAGACAGCACATTGTTGATATAGATATTGAATTTCTACAGTAGTGGCCAAAATTGTGGAAACCATTTGGGAAAAGTATATTTTGTAAAACTAGCTAATAACACCATTTTTTTTTGAGTAGTACCATAAAATTATATCTCAATGGAAAGATAATTGAATCAGGAATGTAATGCAATAACTTTGATGAAGGATTTGCTATTAGAATAGCAGTTACAGTATAAAAAAGAAACACGTAGGAAAAAAAATGAGATATACAAAGATTATCACCATAGAAAAAAACGAGATATACCACATTTTCCCGAAAATAAGACCCTGTCTTATATATATATATATATTGAACTCTGAAATAAGCGCTTGGCTTTATTGCCATGCACTCAAAAGCCCGATTGGGCTTATTAACTGGGGATGTCTTATTTTGGGTACAAAAATTATCACCCTGTCGTTAATCCTTAGTTGGGTAACCTTTAGCATGAATGACGGCCTTACAACATCTTCCTATGGAGTGAACCAAATCTTTTAGTTCTGCAGCTGTTACAATGTGAAACCAAGATTGGATGATGGCTTCTATTAACTGGGTTTTATTGCTGTTGCTTTTGACTAACAAGTTTCTTTGGTCGGCTCCGTAGATTTGCAGTTGGGTGAAGGTCTGGATTATCCCCAGGCCATCCCAGCAGTGGAATAGGATTATTTTAAAACTCCCCCCCCCCAAAAATGGTGTTATTAACCATCAAACCTCAAAAATACACTTTCCCCAAAAGATTTCCACAATTTGGGCCACTACTGTAAGCCAAAATCATTCTCATTCACTCAGTTACTTCTTTGTAGACATCTGTGTCCCTTTTCTCTCCTGGAAGCCGCCGGGTCTCCACCCCAGCTTCCCTGAAGTTTTTGCTTTCTCGCAAAGCATCACAGAAGAACATAATTGGAATATAATTAATGAATTGGAAGAATGAGTTGTTTTAAGTGTTTTCGATACTCCCTATAATTATCTACAGGAAACATGTTCATTAACAATCTCTACGCATACACGCTTGGAGTGTATATTGACAATACCAGATACCTCTCTGAAAGGAGGGAGATAACAGGGGAGCTCTCTTTGAGGTTGCACAGCTCTGTTTACTTCCTGGATTTAGGGAATCACTGAAGTAAAACAAATATTCCAATCCCTCGTCTCTTGAATGAATGTGTATTTTCGGGAATGGAAGCCAAAGCTAACGGGGAGGGGAGAAACAGGAAGAAGGGGAAAGTCCCTACAAGGTCCTTTTCAACTCTGTTATTATTCTAATTCTTCAATATTTGAGGTGGGGGGGTTACTACAAATTTAATTTAATTTAATTTATCAAATTTCTATGCCGCCCAACTCCCAAGGGACTCTGGGCGGCTTACAGCCTAAAATAATACAACAAAGAACATAGGAAAATTATTAAAAAACATAAAAACATTAAAAGTCCACGCACACCATTCATGGCCGGATCTCGCAAGATTGCAACAGCGAGATCAACGGCCCCAGGCCGTTGTTGGAAAAGCCAGGTCTTCACTGCTTTCCGGAAGGCCAATAGGGTGCGGGTAGTGCGAGAAGTCCGGAAAGACCAGAAGGGATGTGGTGGCTCAGTGGCTAAGACGCTGAGCTTGTCGATCGAAAAGTCGGCAGTTCAGTGGTTCGAATCCCTAACGCTGTGTAACGGGGTGAGCTCCCGTTCCTTGTCCCAACTTCTGCCAACCTAGCAGTTCGAAAGCACGTAAAAAAAAATGCAAGTAGAAAAATAGGGACCATCTTTGATGGGAAGGGAACAGCATTCTGTGCGCCTTTGGCGTTGAGTCATGCCGGCCACATGACCACGGAGACGTCTTCGGACAGCACTGGCTCTTCGGCTTTGAAACGGAGATGAGCACCGCCCCCTAGAGTCGGGAACGTCTAGCACATATGTCTGAGGGGAACCTTTATCTTTTTACCTTATAAAGACGAGAGGGGTCAAACTATTTTCCAAAGCATCAGGCGGCAAAACAAGAAACAATGGATGGAAACTAAGCAAGGAGAGAAGCAATCTGGAATTAAGGAGAAACTTCCTAACAGTGAGAACAATTAACTAGTAGAATGGCTTCCCTTCAGATGTTGTAGGTATTCCATCATTGAAGGTCTTCAAGAAGAGACTGGACAATCATTGATATACAGTTTCCTGATTGAGAAGGGGGTTGGACTAGGAGACCTCCAAGGTCCCTCTGAACTCTATTATTTTATGATTCTATGAAGTTACTTTCATCACAATTTTGTGTGTGTGTGTGTAAAAGGAATGAAATCAAGAGGCCTTTCAGAAATGCTGCCCTTGACCAGTTTGAGTTGGCTTTCATTTTTGTCATAGTTTGTGTGTCTTGTTCAGGCTGTAGTGCCCTTGCTAGGAAAAACTTCTGGTCTTGTTTCTAGCCAATTCATCCTGTAGACAAATTACACTGAGCATGTGGAATACTGATAACGCCTTATATTTATTCTGCAGGATTCCTGATTGGCTAGGATCTCCCTATGCAGGAGAAAGAGGCACCTGAAAAAAAGAGACGGGAGAATGGATACGAATGGGTGTTAGAAATTGAAAGTGTTTTGCGTAAATTTTCTTCGGAGACACCATTCATATTGTCCTTAATCTTCATGATGGAAAGTTAGATAAGACATGAAATAAGTAGATAAATTTGCCTCCAATTCTCTTCTCTCGGTCATCTTTTTTTCTTTCAGACTTAATCTTAATCTTGCATTTGCAGTGCTGGAATAATAGATAACATTTTACTTTTTTCTATTGGGTCATTTTGAATGTTCAGAAAGAATTATTATTACTATTTCTTCTTCTTCTTCTTCTTCTTCTCCTCCTCCTCCTCCTCCTCCTCCTCCTCCTCCTTCTCCTCTTTTTCATCCTCTTTCTCTTTCTCCTCTTCCTCTTTCTCCTTTTCCTTCTCCTCCTCTTCCTCTTCTTCCTCCTCCTCTTCTACTTCTTTCTCCTTCTACTCCTCCTCTGCCGCCACCACCACCTTCTTCTCCTCCTCCTTCCTCCTCCTTCTCCTTCCTCTTCTTCTTTCTGCTTCTATTCCTCTTCCACCACCACCACTACCACCTCTTCTTCTCCTCCTCCTCCTCTTCTTCATCGTCTCCTTCCTCCTCCTCCTCTTCTACTTTCTCCTTCTATTCCTCCTCCTCCTCCCCTTCTTCTCCTTCTTCTTCTTCTTCCTCCTCCTCCTCCTCTTCTTTCTCCTTTTACTCCTCCTCCTCCACCACCACCTCTCCTCCTCTTCCTCCTCCTCCTCCTCCTCTTCTTCTTTCTCCTTTTACTCCTCCTCTTCCACCACCACCTCTCCTCCTCCTCCTTCTTCCCCTTCTCCCCACCTTCTCCCTCACTTTGCTTAACATTAGTGACACAAGGCCAGCAAATAATATGACTCCAAAAGAACTTTTCAAATAAAATTTCCTTCATTTTTCTGAATGTCTTCCACTGCCTGGAACTGACTTTACATTTAGTGATTCAGGTGGCTGGGCCACTTACTTTTATTGATGGAAAATGGCAATCCAAGGGTATGCAACTGCAGGTATCTTAGGAGGATCTGGGAAGCCACTGAGGTGGAGAAATTACCCAATTAGAAGAACATCAATTGGGACAGGTAGCGCATCGAGCAGCAAGAAGTTCCTCCAAGAATTTCAGATCTTTCTCAAAAGGCATGGTTGAAAGATCACTTATCTCCCTAAAACCAACATTTCTTCCTACATGTACGTGTACTATGTAAAACTATTTATGGAAGTATACACTCAATTTACTATACTTTTTTTTTTCTAATGCTGATGGATTGGCATAACTTATTTTCCTTTTCTTTCTTTTTCTTTTTTAAAAAATATTTTTTATTGAATATTTTACATTTTAAAACCAAAGACATAACAGAAAAAGAAAAAAAGAAAAAAAAAGAAAAAAGAAAAAAGAAAGAAAACACACACGTACACCAAACGGTAAAATACAAAACATAAGTGACGACATTATGTAATATTTTTACAACTTTCTGCATCGACAGTTGCCTTTGCTTTTAAATTCAATCCTTCCATTGAATCCGTTAGTCTTCTAAAGTGTTCGTGTTGTCTAAATTTTCACCTCCCATAAGAATGCATGCCATCCTTTCAGCAAGTCGAATCCCTCTAGTGTTAATATGCATTTATTGTTTAGTGTTATCCAATCTTTTATCCGTGTAAGTGATGCTGCTTTATAATAAATTTGCCAATCCGGTAATCCTAGGCCACCCCTCTCTCTAGTGTCTTGAAGATGTTTCCATTTAATCCTGATCTGTCCCCCCCCTTCAGAGACCCACAAAAACACAGCCAGTCGAGGGTTAAGAATCACTTGGCGCACTCCACAGTTCTTATCTCAACCTTGGCAGCGATATGCACACCGTCTGCCAAGGCCTTTATTAATTTACACAAACAGAAAATCACCTACGTAGCTTTGCCGTTCATTTAGCTTCCAAGACTACGAGGTTGCTATGTTGTTTTGTTTGTTCGTCACAAAAATCCTGACCCACCGTTCTGTCTTATATAGTAGGCTGTAGGTGTGGTCCAGTGACTCATTGATCCTGTGACTCCAATCCAGTGACTCAGGTCTATTTCCTCATACGTCACCGCAGCTGCAGTAATCTTTTCTCTCGCCTTCTTTGGCGTGCGTCCAGGAATGACGTCTCTCCCTCACTCTCATCTGAGACACCTGTTTCCCCACTACTTGGCTCTCTTTCAGCTGGCACCTGAGACGGTGCCAGAGGGGGGGGGGGCTGGGAGATCTGGCTGGCTCCTCTTCCTCCTGCTCAGAGCTTCCTTCCTCCAATGGAATAGGCTCAGCGGACGGGGCCACAACAAATCCTTGCTCTTTTCCCTTGCCAGATGTATTTTGATATCATTGTGTGGAGGTCTTTAAAATAGGTCCTTCCCGGATTTATTGGTATTACTTGGAATAAGTACAGTATCTTCGGCAGGATATTCATTTTGATGGAGGCGATTTTACCTAATAGCGATAGTCGTAATTTGCTCCATATGTCTAAGTCTTTTTGGATTTGTTTGGCTAATTTAAGATAGTTGTTTTCATTAAGCGTTGATCCTTTGTTGGTTAGCCAAATTCCTAAGAGTTTTATTTTTGTTGTTGTCTTAATTTCTTCCAATTCCTTTTCCTGTGTTTTCGTCAAAATTTTAGTTAAAAATTTTGGGTTTTCGTTTATTAATTGTCAATCCTGCTACTTTACCGTATTGTTCTATTGTCTCTAATAATTTCATTCCTGATTATTTTGGTCATTGCAGGATAAACGCCACGTCATCGGCGAATGGATCCGTTAGTCTTATATAGCCGTCTTAACAGCTCTAGTAATCCAGCTTGTTCTATGTATTTGCATCCTATTTATTTACACAGTCAGTGGCCTAACTTACTTTTCATCTATGCATCATTCGCCTTCTTAATACCATTGTAGTTGTTGCATGTTTAGATGTAAATCTAATAAACAAATAAACAAATAAACAAATAAGTAAATAAGTAAATAAGTAAATAAATACATAAATACATAAATACATAAATACATAAATACATAAATACATAAATACATAAATACATAAATACATAAATACATAAATACATAAATACATAAATACATAAATAACAAAAAGGAAAAACAACATTTGAGGACAACAGTGAGACAAGAGGTAGAGCT
Source organism: Coluber constrictor foxii (assembly GCA_038048745.1). Lineage (NCBI taxonomy): Eukaryota > Metazoa > Chordata > Lepidosauria > Squamata > Colubridae > Coluber > Coluber constrictor. The sequence continues at coordinate 7,963,839 of CM075968.1, forward strand.
CTTGCCTCACAATCAGGAGGTTGTGAGTTCTATCCTAGGTAGAGGCAGATGTGGGGTCTCCTGGTTCGGCAGTGGGTTGGACTAGATGACCGATGAGATCCCTTCCAACTCTGTTAATCTGTTAAATCACAATCAGAGAGTAGCGAGCATTCTTGCTCGCTTTCCTACATCCGGAGACAGAGAAATGGTGATTATCCTTTTTTTAAAAAAAGAAATGACAAATTGCAGACGGTGAATAGATTTCCCATGTACTAGTCTATTTAAGAGTATTGTTGCCCTGCTCTTCAGCTGAAAGGGCCATGGGGAGGAAAAAAGCTTCAAGGATTGGGGTGTTTGTTTGTTTGTTTTGCAAAAGCAGAAATGATCCTGACCTCGGACTTAGAAGCGGAGAGACGTAGCACAAAAGGAAACCGTGGCAGGGAAGGGAAGAAGGTCCAGGTGTTGCTAGGCGATGATTGAAGGAGAAGGAATAATAACCATTTTAAAATGTGTCTCACAATAGACTCAATGAAGTAATCATGTTTCCCCTTTTCTTCCCCCACCCCTCTCTCTGTTGTCACATTTAATGAAGTGACTTGTTACCAGCCGTGGCCATGACGAGACCAAGGTTGCTCACCAGCAATTCGGGATTTCTTAATTATCACGAAAGTTTTCTTTTCTTTTCTTTTCTTTTCTTTTCTTTTCTTTTCTTTTCTTTTCTTTTTTCTTTTCTTTTCTTTTCTTTTCTTTCTTTTCCTTTCCTTTCCTTTCCTTTCCTTTCCTTTCCTTTCCTTTCCTTTCCTTTCCTTTCCTTTCTTTTCCTTTCCTTTCCTCTTTTCTTTCCCCTTTCCTTTCCTTTCCTTTCCTTTCCTCTTCCCTTTCCTTTCCTTTCCTCTTCCCTTTTCTTTTCTTTCCTCTTTTCTTTCCTTTCCTTTCCTTTCCTTTCCTTTCCTTTCCTTTCCTTTCCTTTCCTTTCCTTTCCTTTCCTCCCTTCCCTTCCCTTCCCTTTCCTTTCCTTTCCTTCTTTCCTTTCCTTTCCTTTCCTTTCCTTTCCTTTCCTTTCCTTTCCTTTCCTTTCCTTTCCTTTCCTTCCCTTCCCTTCCCTTCCCTTCCCTTCCCTTTCCTTTCCTTTCCTTTCCTTTTCCTTTTTTTCCATACAAAATGGGCTGTCTCTAAAAAGGACAACAGGATCTTTTGCAAAAGACTAAAGAAGAGTCTTACTCACGGGCCCTTTTCGCAGCTCTCAACGATTAACTCGCCAGGCGTGGATTACCTGAGCAAAATATTGGTAAAGGAAGAACGATGGAATCCTAGGCTGCATTAACAGAGGGATAGAATCAAGATCAGGTGAAGTGTTAATATCACTTTATAATGCCTTGGTAAGGCCACACCTGGAATCCTGCATCCAGTTTTGGTGGCCACGATGTAAAAAAGATGTTGAGACTCTAGAAAGAGTGCAGAGAAGAGCAACAAAGAGGATTAGGGGACTGGAAGCTAAAACATATGAAGAAAGGTTGCAGGAACTGGGTATGTCTAGTTTAAAGAAAAGGAAGACCAGGGAAGACATGATAGCAGTGTTCCAGTATCTCAGGAGTTGCCCCAAAGAAGAGAGAGTCAAGCTATTCTCCAAAGCCACCTGAGGGTAGAACAAGAAGCAATGGGTGGAAATTAATCAAGGAGAGAAGCAATTTAGAACTACAGAGAAATTTCCTGACAGTTAAAACAATTAATCAGTGGAACAACTTGCCTCCAGAAGTTGTGAATGCTTCAACACTGGAGGTTTTTAAGAAGAGGTTGGACAATCATTGGTCTGAAGTGGTGTAGGGTTTCCTGCCTAAGCAGGGGGTTGGACTAGAAGACCTCCAAGGTCCCTTCCAACTCTGTTATTCTGTTTTCTGATAGCAGTCTTCTAATAACTAAGAGGCTGCCACAAAGAAGAGGGAGTCAACCTATTCTCCAGAGCACCTGAAGGCTGGACAAGAAGCAATAGATGGACACTTATCAAGGAAAGAACCTAGAACCAAGGAGAAATTTGCTGAGAGTTGGAACTATCCATCAGTGGAACGGCTTTCCTCCAGAAATTGTGGGTGCTCCAACACTGGAAGTTTTTAAGAAGAGATTGGGCAGCCATTTCTCTGGAATGGTGTTAAATGTCATGTTTCAGGAAAAGGGTTGAGTTAGAAGACCTCCAGTTAGAAGACCGTCCAACCCTGTTAGTCTGTAATTCCATAAGTGCATGACCCCTTTCTATGATTAGGTCCATGATGGCGAATCTATGCCAGAGGTGGCACACAGAGCCATATCAATGGGTCCGCGAGCTTTGCCCTAGCTCATTTCCAGTGCACATGTGTGCGCTGGTCAGCTAATTTTCGGGCCTTATGGACCCATGGAAGTCGGGAAACAGGCCGTTTCCAGCCTCCGGAGGGCTTCGGGAGTATGGGGAAGGCTGTTTTCCCACTCTCCAGGCTCCAAGAAAGCCTCTGGAGCCTGGGGAGGGCAAATACAGGCCTACTGGGGCCAAAAGCTGGGGGAACACGGGGAGGTCACGCACACATGCAACCCCTCCTCCCACGATCTCCTCCCACTTTTGGCATGTGACAGCAAAAGAGTTAGCCATTCCTGGACACTGAGCTTGTTGATCAGAAAGGTTGACAGTTCAGCGGCTCGAATCCCCAGTACAGGTCCCCTGCGTGTCTCCAAGCAGGGGGTTGGACTAGATGACCCCCAAGGTCCCTTATGACTCTGTTAATGTTAATTAGATGAAATCTGTTGCACATAGTCAGTTTTCCATCAGCGTCAATGTCCTGCTAACGCAGGGGTTTGACATTTCACATTGCCTGCTTTATAAAATTGAGGCATGCTTTAAGTAACCACAATTCTGGTGTGTGTGTGTGTGTGTGTGTGTTTGTGTTTGTTTTCTCTCTCTCTCTCTCTCTTCCCCTGATGCTACTGTTATAAACTCCTTCAAAGCATCTGCTTCTCCTTTGGCCATCTCATGTTGATGTTGACACGCGGGAGGTCACCCGCATCGCTGACAACGGCGCCCGCCCAACATGGATGCTTAGCTCAGAAGCTCGCCAGAATAATGAAGCATCTCCCAAGTAATTGAATCATACCCGAGCGCTTGTGGTTCCTCGCCTTCCCTCCTCCGTTCATTGGTGAGCAAGGTTCAATCTTCCTTCATTAGCTTCCTTGCCCTTGAAACAAGGTGGCGGTGGAAACTGGGTGCTGAGCAAAAAGCTCTTAGCAAAGCTGATTAAATCTTCCCACTGCAAATAGCCTGATTCAGGCAGTAATTTGAGTGTCCACGAACGTGATGTTTTCCGAATTCGCTCCCTTATGCCAATGTATGCATTTAAGACGGGCCCGCCTCCTCCTCTGGGTGGTTTTGAATGAGGGTTTTTAAGAAAGAGAGGGGAGAAAAAAAAAAAGGAGGGAAGGAAATGAAGAGCTGAAGGCATCACACTCCACAATGAGATATGGAGCACGGTGGAAAGGAGCCTCTTGAAATTCTCCGTCCTGTCACTTGGACGGTGGGGGAACGGATTTAATCAATTTCTCCTAATTTTTCCAGCAGGTCCTAAAAGTGCTCCCACTTTGTCCTTCCTTCCTTCCTTCCTTCCTTCCTTCCTTCCTTCCTTCCTTCCTTCCTTCCTTCCTTCCTTCCTTCCTTCCTTCCTTCCTTCCTTCCTTCCTTCCCTCCTTCTCTCCCACCCTCCCTCCTCTGGGCAGAAGACACCATGAAACTGGAATAGGAAGGAGACATTCCTAAATACCCAATTCCTGGACCTTCCCTTCCTCCCCCCCCCCCCCGCCAGCCTTCTCCAGAGACTCAGGGCGGCTTACAATGCATTAAGCAATAGCCTTCATACTTTTGTATATACCTGCTTAGTAGGGCTTTTGGTCCCCCCTAAGCGGTGTTCTTTTTTATACAAAGTCAGCTTATTGCCCCCACAATCTGGGTCCTCATTTTACCTACCTCGGAAGGATGGAAGGCTGAGTCAACCTTGAGCCTGGTGAGATTCGAACTTGCAGTAATTGCAGACAGTTGGTGTCACTTTAACACCACTTTAAGCTGCTGCACCACCAAGGCTCTTCCCTTCCCTTCCCTTCCCTTCCCTTCCCTTCCCTTCCCTTCCCTTCCCTTCCCTTCCCTTCCCTTCCTTCCCTTCCCTTCCCTTCCCTTCCCTTCCCTTCCCTTCCCTCTACAAATGTCAGCATAAAACTGGACTAGGAAGGAGACATTCCTACATGTCCAGTTCCTGGAACTTAACTTCCCTTCCCTTCCCTTCCCTTCCCTTCCCTTCCCTTCCCTTCCCTTCCCTTCCCTTCCCTTCCCTTCCCTTCCCTTCCATTCCATTCCATTCCATTCCATTCCATCTACAAATGTCAGCATAAAACTGGACTAGGAAAGAGATATTCCTACATGTCCAGTTCCTGGAATTCCCTTCCCTTCCCTTCCCTTCCCTTCCCTTCCCTTCCCTTCCCTTCCCTTCCCTTCCCTTCCCTTCCCTTCCCTTCCCTTCCCTTCCCTTCCCTTCCCTTCCATTCCATCTACAAATGCCAGCATCAAACTGGATCAGGAAGGAGACATTCCTACGTATCTAGTTGAGTCCTACTCAACGTTGAACTCTTCAAGAACAGAGACAGAGAACTGCAAGTTTCCAGGTCGGCTGTGCTTTCTACTTCCATCGATCTACTGACCCCAGCCTCGCAACATGGCAACCGGATTCCCTTTTCCCTCTTTGGAAATAAAGAAAAAAAATTAATAAATGCCCCCCTTCCAAGCCACGACCCGGAGTCACGGCATGCCAGGAAACATTCAGCCAAGTCCCTCCCTTCTCCAAATCATTGGCATGTAGGTTTTGATCCGATGAGTGAAGTATCTCCCCCTCCCTTCTCCGTCTCAGCCCGCTGCAGGTCTCAGGAAATAATGAGGGAAGCAACTGAAGCAGTACATGGAGAGAAGCTGAGGTTTCTACATGTACCAGGAGGGACTAATCAGGCAGTTGTTTCAGTCTGCCTGTCTGCCTCCTCCTGGTGATTATGAAGATTTGATGGCAGCCGTTAAAGAGCCTCATCACATCTTCCAAAAATAAGTCTGCCCTCCAGAGCATCTCGTTCATTTCCCCTCACAGCCAGGAGCGCCATGTCTTTCAGGGAAGTGCCTTCCACACCTGTGACAGTGACAGAGTCACGTTCCTCCAAACTATCCTTTTTGGCTACCCCTTTCAACCAAAGGTTGGATGAGGTTACTCTTTGTCACACAAAACAGACATGCAGAATACAAAATAAGAGAAGTGGAAGGGACCTTGAAGGTCCTCTAGTCCAGGAATCCCCAATCTTTTGGACCTCAGGGACCACTAAATTCATAATTTTAAATCCCACGGACTGCTAATATGATCGGCCTACTGACCGGTTGGGTGGGCATGGCTAGGTGGTCGTGTAACTGGGTGTTCATGGTTAACTCGATGGTCAACTCGATGTCACTCATGTCGAGGGGTGCCTCACCAGCCTCTACTCACCCCTCTCCTCTCAGCCCCTCCTCGCCTTCCCGCCTGGGCTCCTTAGGGCCCTAACAAGAAGCAGTTGTTGGAGCTAAGCACCCACCACGAGAAAGAGTTGGCAAAACAGCTCAGTTCAAATTGGATCTGACTGAGAAGGAGGCTCAGCAGAAGCACCTCAATGAGGACTATGAGAAGAGGGAAGACTTGCAGGTGTGCAAGGCCAAGTACCGACGCCTGGAGGCTCAGCGGGCTGAGATGGACAGCCAGTTCCAGGCCATGATGCAGTCCCCCTGGAATGAAGCCCTCCAGCTCTTTGCCACCAAAGAGGTCCACATGTGAAGGTTCATTGCTGAAAGCCCACCAACAGGAATCTTCTCAACTCTGAGTGCTTAGAGTTAGATAAGGGTCAAGCACAACTCAACGAAGGGCTTGGACAATCTGGAACTGTGCCACCTGCGATCTGATCTAAGCATGGTACACAAAATTGTCTGCTACAACATCTCACCTCTCAACGACTTCTTCAGCTTCAACCCCAACAATACACAATCGGCAAACGATCAATACAGACTCATGGTAAACCGCTCCAAACTCGATTGCAGAAAATACGACTTCAGCCGCAGAGTGGTCAACGCCTGGAATGCTCTACCCGACTCTGTTGTTGCATCCGCTAACCCCCACCACAGCTTCAGCCTTAAACTATCCACCGTGGACCTCACCCCATTCCCAAGAGGTCCATAAAGGGGGAATGCATAAGCGCACGAGTCTGCCTACCGCCCCTGTCCTACTGTCCCTGTCTCCATTTATTTGTATTCATTTCCTTTATTCATGCCCATGTCCATATTTATACCTGCTATCTTGTACATGTTTGACAAACTAATAAAAAATAAGAGCCTGGTAGCTCAGCAGACTAAAAGCATTGTGATTAACACCAGCTGTCTGCAATTACTGTAAGTTTGAATCTCAGCAGGCTCAAGGTTGACCGGCTGAATTTTTCTTTTTTTTCTCCCACCCACCCCCACCCCACCCACCCCCGAAGGTTGATCTCTATCTACAAAAGAGGGGACACACTCTTCATGATACTCTTAGAGACTGGTGCGTAGTCCTGACCTGAATGCTGATGCCCATGCCAATGTAAATAAAATAAAATGGCAACACATGGTTAATATTGCAGAACCTTCAACGCCGCTACTGCAAATAGAAAACCTGATCCATTTTTTTTTTCCCTCAAGGACTCAGGCATCTGAATAATAAGAAACTCCTGTCCCCACTCTATCCTCGGTGGATGGGGGAAAAAGGGAGGGTGAAATTAAAAAAAAAAATCAACTGGCTACTGAAAGGAAGGGGGAAAAAAATCTATGAATGTCAAAGGAAGCAGGAAACATCCCGTTAGGTGATCATCTCCATTTTGCACATATTGTAGCATTAGGTAAGGGTTCCCCTCGCACATACGTGCTAGTCATTCCTGACTCTAGGGGGCGGTGCTCATCTCCGTTTCAAAGCCGAAGAACCAGCGCTGTCCGAAGACGTCTCCGTGGTCATGTGGCCGGCATGACTCAACGCCAAAGGCGCATGGAACGCTGTTCCCTTCCCACCAAAGGTGGTCCCTATTTTTCTATTTGCATTTTTTATCTGCTTTCAAACTGCTAGGTTGGCAGAAGCTGGGACAAGTCATGGGAGTTCACCCCTTTCTGCGGCGCTAGGGACTCGAACCGCTGGAGGGAGGGAGAGAGAGAGAGAGAGAGAGAGAGAGAGCCATCTTCTTTGTGGCAGCCCCTCAAATATTGGAACACTGCTATCACGTCACCACTAATTCTTTTTATTTGATCTTTGAATTACCATACCACTGGGATGTAAGCATAAGGGGAGCCATGAAGAGGATAAAGTCTTCCATATTTTAAGCATGATGAAATGCCCCCCCCCCCAAAAAAAGACTTTTATGGATGCCAGTCTCTGCCCCGATGAATCTCCCCAATCCTTAACCTTTGAACACAAAGTTGGACCTAATCTCCCCTGACCGAAATTGAGGTTTTTTTCCTTAATAAAATACTTTTTAATACCACAACAAAGCTAATTTAAAAAGGCATATGAACCTAGAAACAGAATAATTGAAAAAAAAGGAAGCACTATAAAAAGCTAAATGGGGTAGCAGCGGAAGAGAAAGTGTTTAAAAAGATATGTTTACTTCCCTCTGCTAAAAAATTAAAAAAATGTCTGTTAATTATTGAGTGAACATTTTTGGATTTCCTTGGAAGAGGATGTCTCCTCCTTTTCCTTCTCCTCCTCCTCCTCCCTGGAAACTCCACTCCCTTCTGACACTGATGATATTACCTAGTTGGGTAATGAAACACCTACAAACAAGGAATTCCCAGTTCACCCCTGAGCTACAGAGATTCTCTTCCGTTAAAACTATCTCTAATTATCTAACTTTTTATGAATTAAGTAAATATGTGTTGATTTCTTTGTGCACACCGAAGTGGAATAATCCTGATGTATTTTGACAATCCAGAAAAGGCAGGCTCCCCAAATCCTCCCTTTCTCCTCATTGTTATCTTTGCCATTCCGGGGCGGGCAGAGTTCAAAATTTCCTCTAATAACTCAACCTCGAAGTTGCGCTCACTTGTCATATCTCCAAATCACACCCAGTAGCCACGGCCTTCTGAAAAATGAAGAACAATAAAACTGTCAGCTCCAGAGACGTCTGCCGGGCACAGAAGAGCTGTTAAGAAATGGGAGCTTTGTGCAAAAGGATTTCTCCTAAAATCCTTGTCTAAGCCTGGGATGGCAAACCTATGGCACGCGTGCTGGAAGTGACCTGCAGAGCCATCTCTCTGGGCACGAGAGCCGTCACCCAGGCGTGAAATGCTCCCGGTTCACACAGGTTCAATTGAACTGGTAGCGATGGCAGCCGGTGGTTCGTAGAACCGGTAGCGATGGCGGCCGGTGGTTCGTAGAACCGGTAGCGATGGCGGCTGGTGGTTCGTAGAACCGGTAGCGATGGCGGCCGGTGGTTCCTAGAACCGGTAGCGATGGCGGCCGGTGGTTCCTAGAACCGGTAGCGATGGCGGCCGGTGGTTCCTAGAACCGGTAGCGATGGCGGCCGGTGGTTCGTAGAACCGGTAGTGATGGCGGCCGGTGGTTCGTAGAACCGGTAGCGATGGCGGCCGGTGGTTCCTAGAACCGGTAGCGATGGCGGCCGGTGGTTCGTAGAACCGGTAGCGATGGCGGCCGGTGGTTCGTAGAACCGGTAGCGATGGCGGCCGGTGGTTCGTAGAACCGGTAGCGATGGCGGCCGGTGGTTCCTAGAACCGGTAGCGATGGCGGCCGGTGGTTCGTAGAACCGGTAGTGATGGCGGCCGGTGGTTCATAGAACCGGTAGCGATGGCGGCCGGTGCTTCTCTCTCTCTCTTTCTCTCTCTTTCCCTCCTCCCTTTGTCCTTCTATCTCTCTCCTTCTCTCCTCTCTCTCTCTTTCTTTCTTTCCCTCCCTCCCTTTCTCCTTTCTCTCCCTTTCTCCTTCTTCTTCTCTCTCTCCTTCTCTCTCTCCCCCTCCCCCTCCCCCTTTCTCCTTCTTTGTCTATCTCTCTCCTTCTCTCTCTCTTTCTCTCTCTCTTTCCCCTTCCCTCTCTCCCTCTCTCCCTTCTTCTTCTCTCCATGTCTCTCCTTCTCTTTCTCTTTCTCTCCATCCCTTTCTCTCCCTCTCTCTCCTTCCTTCTTTCTCTTTCCCTCCCTCTCTTTCCTTCTCTCTCTCTTTCTCTCTCTCTTTCCCTTTCCCTCCCTCCCTCTCTCCCTTCTTCCCTCTCTCTCTTCTACTCTCTCTCTCTCTCTTTTTCTCCCTCCCTCCCTCCCTCCCTCTCTCTCTCTCTCATTGCTGCGTAACTTGGAACAGGAGGAAAGGTAAGAGCAAACAAATATATTTGTTTGTGGTAGACGATAATAGAGGAAGGGATTTAACAGGAAAAGAATCAAAGGACTGTCATGGCCATGTGGTTTTACAGCTTCCGTACGCTTTCTCCTGCTCTGAGAAACTCTGGGTTTAACAGACAAAGTTAAATCAGAATGAAGGTTCGTGGCAGAACTATAGCTGATGGAATCAAGAGAAGCCTGGAAGACTTTCTAGAAGAGATGGCCTTCCATGCAAAACTACACTGAGACCATGTTCAGTACTGTGGAAACAACGAGCCACCATTGCATAGCCATGGTTGGAATTCTAAAAGTTAAAACATGGCTAGCTGGATATCTGGAGAGCTCGCAGTTAGAATTGATAAGATCCATATGGTGGCTTTGGTTTCAGTTCTGACTTGTTGACTTCCTTATTGACATGCAAGTTCAGGAGGTGAGAGGAGAGGAAGGGAGTACCAAGATGGAATTATTCAGCGGCTATAGGCTGATTCTGAGTGCCAATTTCTTTGCTCAGATTTAATGACTGTTGTGACACATGCATAAGTAAGTGGGGGAGACATTTGGAAAGTCCTGTAAATATATCTTAAAGCTGTTGCAAGTCTCGTGTAAAAGGCACTTCTAAATCTCACATTGCATGGAAAAATCTCTTATACAAATGTATAAGCTTCCTTCTTTCCTTCCTTCCGCTTTTCCTCTCTGTCTTCTTCCCTCCCTCCCTCCCTTCTTATTTGCCTTCCCTTTTCCTTCCCTTCCTCCCTTCTTCCCTTCCTTTCTCCCTCCCACTCTCCCTCCTTCCCTCCCTCCATTCTTCCCTTCCTCCCTCTCTTCCTCCCTTCCCTTCCTTTCTCCCTTCCTTCTTTCCTCCCTACCTCTCTCCCTCCTTCCCTCCCTCCCTTCTTATTTGCCTTCCCTTCTCCTTCCCTTCCTCCCTTCCTTTCTCCCTCCCACTCTCCCTCTTTCCCTCCCTCCATTCTTCCCTTCCTCCCTCTCTTCCTCCCTTCCCTTCCTTTCTCCCTTCCTTTCCTCCCTATCTCTCTCCCTCCTTCCCTCCCTCCCTTCTTATTTGCCTTCCCTTCTCCTTCCCTTCCTCCCTTCTTCCCTTCCTTTCTCCCTCCCACTCTCCCTCCTTCCCTCCCTCCATTCTTCCCTTCCTCCCTCTCTTCCTCCCTTCCCTCGCTTTCTCCCTTCCTTCTTTCCTCCCTACCTCTCTCCCTCCTTCCCTCCCTCCCTTCTTATTTGCCTTCCCTTCTCCTTCCCTTCCTCCCTTCTTCCCTTCCTTTCTCCCTCCCACTCTCCCTCCTTCCCTCCCTCCATTCTTCCCTTCCTCCCTCTCTTCCTCCCTTCCCTTCCTTTCTCCCTCCCTTCTTCCCTCCCTCCTTCCCTCCCTCCCTCTCTCCCTCCTTTTCTCCCTCCCTCCCTTCTTTCCCCCACCTCCCTCCCTGCCTGGCTGCCTTCCTTCCTCCACCCCCTCCCTCCCTCCCTCCCTTTCTTCTTTCTTCTCCTCTGTTTACATCTGTCCTGCCTCCGTATTCATCGCCTGAAGGCCATAAATACATTCTGTCATGTTTACGATTATTGGCGATTTTGATTTGACGAACATCGATTGAAAGCAACCGCGTGGATGGTATTAAATACATTAAACAACTTCAGATCCACACCTTCCCCCTTGTTCCCCTTTAGATTTCATCTAATATGAATCAATATTGGCTTAATAATTAATGCGTTTAAACATTTTTATGTATATTTTATGGTAGATGGATCCATGCTTATTTTATGATGATGAAAGATTTACTTTTAGGGGAACTGGAGGATGCTGTCATCCTGGCTTTTGATCACCCTTTCCCATGGGATCTAAAGAGGTGACTCTTTTAGAGTAAAAGAGATGCTTTCCTATTGCCTGTGACCTTCAACGAGGGCCTTCTAACATGGACTTCAAGTGTTCAGAAAGAGAATTACCAGATTTGATTGGCTGATGGAGACGTCGGACTTCTTGTGGCATGGCACCAAAGAAACTCTTTTTGCAAAGATTCAAAAAGATTGCAAAAAGTCAAAGATTCTACACTGTTCTTGATGGGAAAAGATTAAATGAAGTCGTTGAAGTAGCAAAGTCGAGAATTGTTGGAACAATTCTTAGAATTACTGCTCAGGAGTTCTTCAGAAATCCCTTGACATTTACTCTGCTCTGTTTATTTGATTTCATCCCATCCTTCTGTTTGTACAATGTTGAAGCCAGGGACATTTAAAAAAATAAATAAATATAGAGGTACAAGAGGCAGAGTGAAACCAAGTAAATTACTTCTCTGCCGACAAACTAAAATCACATAGTCTCAAGAACAGTAGACAGATGGAATTCTGAAAAGTTTTCACCACCACCCTCAGATTTATAAAAGAAGATATGTTCTTCTTGGTTGTGATTGACATCAGTTTGTGTTCTGTTTCTGCATTTGGTTGATTCAGTGGAAAGAAGCAGTCCATCAGAGCAGGAGGAGAAAGAGAAAGGAGGAGGAGGAAGAAGAAGAAGAAAAGGAGAAGAAGGAGAGAGATAAGAAGAACAAGATAGAGGAGGTGAAGGAGAAGAAAAAGGAGGAGGGGGAGATAGATAAAAAGGACAAGATAGATGAGAAGGAAAAAATAGATGAGGAGGAGAAGGAGGAGGAGGAGGAGGAAGAGGAGAAAATAAGGAGAAGATAGAGGAGGAGAAGAGGAGGAGGAGGAAGAGAAGGAGAAGAAAAAGGAGTTGGAGGAGATAGATAAGAAGGAGAAGATAGATAAGAAGGAGGAGGAGGAGAATGAGGAGGAGATAGATAAGAGGGAGAAGATAGATGAAGAGGAGGAGGAGGAGGAGATAGATAAGGAGAAGATAGAGGAGGAGAAGAGGAGGAGAAGGAGGAGGAGATAGATAAGGAGGAGAAGATAGATGAGAAGGAGGAAAAGGAGGAGGAGTAGATAGATAAGAGGGAGAAGAAAGATGAAGAGAACGAGGAGGAGGAGATAAGGAGAAGATAGAGGAGGAGAAGAGGAGGAAGAGGAGGAAGATGAGAAGAAAAAGGAGGAGGAGATAGATAGATAAGGAGGAGAAGATAGATGAGAAGGAGGAGGAGAAGGAGGAGGAGATAAGGAGGAGATAGAGGAGGAGAAGAGGAGAAGGAGGAGGAAGATGAGAAGAAAAAGGAGGAGGAGATAGATAGATAAGGAGGAGAAGATAGATGAGAAGAAGGAGGAGGAGATAGATAAGAGGGAGAAGATAGATGAGAAGGAGGAGAAGGAGGAGGAGAGGAGATAGATAAGGAGAAGTTAGATGAGGAGAAGGAGAAGATAGATGATGAGCAGAAAAGGAAAAGGCAGAAAAGAGAAGGGGAAGGATTTATTGTTCCACCTGTCAAACAAGACTGTATCAAACCTCTGAGGGAAATAAGATGCAAAACACTTCATCAAAATCTTGTGAGGCAAGTTTGATGACTTCATGAGCACACTCCTTACTCTCATTTTCTCAGCAGCCATGCAGAAGCGGATGTCTTTCAACTTCCCAGGCTCTCCATGGTTGTGGATCTCCCTGGTGATCTCATCTCCAAGAACTAACCAGTACTCAACTTGGGCTCGGTTTCCAAGCCCAGACGAAATGTGCCAGGTGTTGTAATCTCCAGGAGTCGTTGACTATATCTCACTGACTAATAAAGGAGCCAATTTTTTTGGAGTGCCAACAGCTCTGTAGCCAAAACAACCATGCTCCCCACTGAAGCTATCTGTTCGGTTGCCAACGGAGCACTGCAAGATGATTGCCAAGGGTAATAAAAGTCTCATTTATCTTAGCAATGTTTCTCCAGCAAAATAATGAAATCAAATAAAATCTGCTGGGGGAAGAGGACAGATCACGGTGAGAAAATCTGAGTGTGTATTCACGAAGGGAAAGTCGTGCCTTTGTTGACTCATCCTTTCTTAAAGAGCTCTCATGATCGCCGCCGTTGGCCCAGAATCGAGACGTATCACCGGTGGTGATAGGTACCATCCGGGAAAGGAGAACTGGAGAACGAAGGGAGAAATTAGACCTTCTGTGGAGGAGACAGTTATTTGATCTCCTGAAAGTGTGAACAATTGAGAAGAAACCTCCTAAGGCTGCATTTAGCCTTTAGAAAATTTAAGAGGTTTTCCTAAATGCAAAGGAAAGGAAAGGAAAGGAAAGGAAAGGAAAGGAAAGGAAAGGAAAGGAAAGGAAAGGAAAGGAAAGGAAAGGAAAGGAAAGGAAAGGAAAGGGAGAGAGAGAGGGGGGGGAGAGAGAGAGGGAGGGAGAGAGAGATATAGAGTGCTGAGGAGGAGCAGCCTAGAGCAAACAGTAGGACTAGGGTTGGGGTTAGGTAAGGCCAGGATTGAGTTTTGCACAAGAGCGATTGAGAGACTGTCTTGTTGGTTGGAAGGTTGGCAGTTTGAGACCCAAGCACTGTGTGATGGGTTGAACTCCTGTCCTTCCTTCAGAACAGTTTTAACAAAATGCATCACAGTTTGGTTTGATGGCAGCAGTGCCTCAGATAGAAGGTCCATACAGAGAGTGGTGAGGACAACAGAGAATACTATAGCAAGCTTGCTTCCCGTTATTCAGGATACTGCTTATAAGTGCCATGTGCTTAGAGTTTGAAGCATTGTTAAAGACCTCATGCCCCCACATTATGGTCTGTTTCTGTTGCTCCCCTCTGGGAGGAGGTTTCGAAATATCTATAACAGGACTACTCGATTCTGGAACAGCTTTGTTCCTTATGCCATCCATCTTGTAAAGTCGCAGGATTCTTTTTTTCTTTTTTCTTTACTGTGTGTGTGTGTGTGTGTGTGTGTGTGTGTGTTGTGTGTGTGTGTAAACACATTGGAACTACACTGTGATGTTTCCCTGTTTCATATGTGTGTGTATGTGGGTATATACCAGGGGTGAAATCCAGCAGGTTCTGGCAGTTCTGGCGAACTGGTAGCGGAAATTTTGAGCAGTTCGGAGAACCAGTAAATACCACCTCTGGCTGGCCCCAGAGATTTTGCAATATCCTTCCCCCAGGAGGGGGGGAATGGGGATTTTGTAGTATCCTTCCCCTGCCATGCCCACCAAGCCATGCCCATCAAGCCACACCACGCCCACCAAGCCATGCCCACAGAACTGGTAGTTAAAAAAAAATGGATTTCACCACTGGTACATACCTAAAGGTTATCTTTTGAGAGCCAAATGCAATGTAATTTCATTTTAATGTATGCTGATTAGTGTACATTTAAAGTGACAATAAAGTTTCTATTCCATTCCACTCCACTCCAGACCCTGATGCTGGGAAAGATGGAAGGCAAAATTAAGAAGGGAAGGCAGAGGAAGAGATGGTTAGATAGAGTCATTGACGCAAAAAACATTTCTTTGGGCAAACTCTAGGAGAGGACAGTGGACCACAGTGGGGGCTTGTGTGTTGTGATTCACGGGGTTGTGAAAAGTCAGACGTAACTTAATCAGAGGTGATATTCAGCCGGTTCAAACTGATTCAAGTGAATCGGTAGTGGAAATCGCGGGTGGGCCTGCCCGCCTGCCCAGGTTTCATGTTGTCCTATTTAGGCACGTTTTTGAAGTTGGGTGCATGCACGGAAGGCGAGCGGGCAAACCGGTAGTAACAAAACGTGAAACCCATTTAATGACTGAACAACAACATGGGGCATTCTGGGACATAAAAGCAAACTCTTTGCATCCTGATGCCAAAGACAAAACTGCCCCCAGCCATCACTCAAACACAAGATGACCAAGTGCTATATCAGAGTAGCTTGTTTATGAACGCATGGAAATCTCTCTAGAGAACCCCGGCTGTTCTACTTGTCCACATGTCAGCCACTTTTCTAAAATCCTTTTTGCACTTGGCAAAGGAGTGCCACCCAGATTTTTCTTTTTTTCCTGCAGAGTGACGGGGTGATGCATAACAGGGGGAAAGAAGAAGATCGGCCATCGTTCTTAGCTACCACGCGATGCCATGAAATCACAAGAATGTCCTGAAGGAATTCTAAAACATTCCGGGTCCGGGCGGGGGCGAGGGAGTGAAAAATCAACAGCTGCTGGGTCGAGAAGGAAAACTTTTTAGGAAATTGAAAAATGGACAGTGGGGCACAGCGCTAACACGAATGTGCCATGGGTCAGTAGGAATCGTACACAGAAGCTGGTTTGTACCACTTTGGGCTAACCGGTAGTGGAGATCATGGGTGAGGGTGGGCCTGCCCCCACCCCACCTACCCACGTGGGCTCTATGCCATCTTATTTAGGGATGTTTTTGAGGTCGGGCGCATGAGTGGAAGGCCAGGCACATGCACAGGAGGCGCAGATGTGCGCAAAGCGAAGATACACACGCACAGCGAACCGGTGGGTAAGAATATTGGATGATACATCACTTTTGGAAGATTTCAATTAAAACCATTAGAAGATGGGGGAACAGAGTTTCCAATAAAATGCCCGATTCCACCAAATCTTGCTTGTTATAAAAAGAGAGAGCTATAAATATCTTGAAAAGTTTGCAAAGTCAGGTTGCTGAGCTAGGGATAAATGAATTGACAGCCCAAAAGAGGAAGGGAGGGTGGGAAGGAAGATTTTTTTAAAAAAATGTAGTCAGGCTTTGGTGATTGTACCGTCCACAATATATGGGCTGGTATTAACGCGAAACGCGTAGAGGGTGAGTTGTAATGTTTACTGAGCCGTTACATAGCGCCAGGCCATATTTTGTGGAATTACGTTAGCGATAATTCCCAATTGGGTGAGATTTTTTTTTTAATTTTGATTTATATGCCGCCCTTCTCCGGAGACTCAGGGCGGCTTACAATGCGTTAAGCAATAGCCTTCATAATTCTGTATATTTATACAAAGTCAGCTTATTGCCCCCACAAACTGGGTCCTCAATTTACCCACCTTAGAAAGGATGGAAGGCTGAGTCGACCTTGAGCCTGGCTAGGATTGAACTCGCAGAATTGCAGGCAGCTGGATGTTAATTGCTGCCTTTAGTAGGAGGCATTAGCCCCCTACACTACTCAGGCTCCTCCTCCTCAAACAGATTTACATGAGAAAAAGGGGAAGAAAGAGAGAGAAAGTTGAAGAGAGTTTGGAAGATGCTGAATCTAAAATTCCATCTTCCGGTTGACGTTTCAGATCAGAGGTTGACTTATACCCCCCATTTTGGAAAGGAAAGGAAAGGAAATTCTGTGGCGTTAATATATTCGAATGGTTAACCAAGCCCATGTCTTCATTTTTTTAAAAAGCAAAACTGCTGAGAGCAATTTTTTTGTGTAACAGGGACGACACTTATTTTAATCTGAAGGCACAGGTGGTATTCAGCCGGTTCGGATCGGTTCACTCGAAATGGAAGTGGAAATCACAGGTGGGGCCACCTACCTGCCCCGTCTCTATGCCATCCTATTTAGACATGTTTTTGAGGCCGGGAGCATGCATGGAAGGCAGGCGGACTTGCAAACCGGGCATGCACACGTAACATAATATGAAATCCGTCACTGGCTGAAGGCTACGCTTGTTGTTTGGACAGCCTGCGGAGACCTGCACTCCCAAAGGCTCCGAGTAAAACCGATCTTTAATTTAAATGGAAAATTATTTTCAAACCTAAACCCTTCATTAGAATCAATACAGCCACTCGACAAGCTGTTCATGTTTTTTTTTTCCCTTCCATCCATTTGAAATGTGCACTTCCCAAAGAATTTAGGGACCTTTCTTGAAGGTTTGGGGAGGGTAATGTTTAGCTGGGGACTTCTCAGGTCTACACTTCCTTATCCCATGGGTGTTTTTAGAAAACAGCAGGAGGAAAAACAAAATCAACAATATGCACCAATACTATCCTGTTTCCCCGAAAATAAGACATCCCCTGATAATAAGCCCAATCGGGCTTTTGAGCACATGCGCTAAAATAAGCCTCCCTCCTCCTGAAAATAAGCACTCCCTGAAAATATTTAAATGCAGAGCTGGAAATCAGGTAAGATGGCAAGAGGAGCCCCGTCTTGCTTCATGCGCCCCAAAATAATACCTCCCCGAAAATAAGGCCAAGTGCTTATTTCAGGGTTCAAAAAAATATAAGTCAGGGTCTTATTTTCAGGGAAAGATAGTAGAGGACAGAGAGTATGGTGGCACTGGAATTTTTCTTTCTTTCTTTTTTTTAATGTGCATTCTTTTTGTGTGTTTGTATGTGTACCTTGAGCTTTGGTGTCCGAGAAGAGTCCTCAGAATATGGTGGACAGCCAAGAAAACAAACCAATGGCTCATCAAACAAATCTTAGGAGTTGCACTCATTCTCAAGGAGAATAAAATCCTTCTTGACCCTTCTCAAAGTCATTCCAAGGGTAGGACTTGAGGCATCAGGTCCTACAAGTGTACGTGGACCCAATCCTTTAGTCTAGACCAGGGTTCAGCAACCTTTGGCTCTGGAGCCACATGTAGCTCTTTCACCCCTCTGCTGTGGCTCTCTCTCACTCAAAATATGCATCACAACTGCCAATGTGTGACACCCACCGGCATACAATTTATTGACCTTTTCAACCCCCGGTAGGTCAACCATGGATAAATCCAAGAAAAGAAAATTTTCAGAAGAAAACAGAACATTTAATTCAACTACATGTGCTAGTTTTGTGGCCGCTCAAGAAATAGTCAGGCATGGGATGGGTTTTGTAGCTCCCTGTGTTTTCTTTTCTGTGGGAAATGGGTCCAAATGGCTCTTTGAGTGTTTAAGGTTGCAAACCCCTGGCCTAGACCTTGGCCAATGAATTCTTTGGTTTCCAAGCCTTCTTGTCCCACCTTCCCCAAATTTGACTCTTCTGTTGGGTTATGACATAACTGATTCATAGACATATGGGCTATGACATAACTCAACCAACACAATATACTGTACACACACACTTTAAATCAAAAATTGCACTAAGGCAGAAGCCTGTCCACCCCAAGGATAAAACACCCAGGCACAAATATAGCAACATGATACTGTATATGCGGTGAAATGCAGTGAGATATGTACAGATCTGTACATTGGAGAAACAAAACAACCACTTCGGAAACGCATGGCACAACATAAGAGAACAAACCCATCGAAACCAGATTCAAGCACCTGCATTTGAAAGACAAAGCTAATTCTTTTGAAGTCAGCAAAGTCCACATTCTGGATATAGAGGACTGCTGGTTTGAAAGAGGGCTCAAAGAGGCCATCTGCATTAAAATTGAATAGCCCTCTTTTAACAGACGGGGAGGGATACACCACCACCTATATCTCCTGTTTATAATACAGTCCTTTTAGCGGTTCCAAAAAAGTTCGACAACAAATTGCACTCTGATTCAGGTGATCCTGAGGGCACAGAAAAATCTCCAAGTGGCCTCAATGACTCACAGAAAGAATGCTAACGACCAGATGACTGCAAGGAATATAAATATTTCCATCATCCACCATACAGCCAGAACTGAAGGCGCTTCTTGAATGAGAAGCAAAATGTCCGCAAAGAAAACACCAAGAAAGTCCAGTTGCCTTTTGGGGGAAAAAAAACCACCTTTGGAACAACCATAGATGACCGAGAATCTCTGTAAACGTAACTGATGTTCCTTCACATGATGGATGGTGGAAGAACTGGAGTACAGGAAGAGAGAAGGAAGCTAGTGGTGTGGGATTCAGTCAGTTCGCATCTATTCGGGAGAAACGTTCTAAGCAGTTTGGAGAATCGATTGTTGTTTGTTTTTTTCCCACTTTACAGGGCTAATCCTGTAAGGAAGGCAGGAAGGAAACAGTCTGGTGTTATTTCTAGCCTACTTTATTGCCCTGCTTACAGAAACTGCCTCTATGGTTAACCCTTATTACATTGTAACAGCTAAGATGAAGCGCCCATTGACGTGAGTGATGTTGAGTTTGCCACACCCACACGGTCACATGATCACTGAGCCACACCTACCCAGCTGGTCATTAGGGCAGAGAACCGGTTGTTAAGTTATTTGAATCCCATCACTGAAGGAAGCAGACATGGCAGTACTTCCAAACCATGGTTTTGTGATAATAAGAGGAGTCCAGAATGCCTTCTTTATCTCCCTTCCCCACAAACTCCGCAGCCTTCATGACAATTTGTGATTTAGAATCCACCCCCAAATGCCAAATTATTAGCACTGGGATCAGATCCAGTCAAGCCACCAGTGTATAAACTTCATTTCAAATAAGGAAAAAGCAGCACTGATTGGAAATCGGAGACCATTTCCCTGTCTCCCCCAGGCCAGGATATTTAATTTAAAATATACACAGAGTCAACCAACCCAACAACCTAGCCAAAATTGCTTCTGTGTAAGGCAGGCAAAAAAGAAATGCATCTCTTTACATATTCCGGCCAATGTCAATTTATTTAAAAACCTAATAAGGTAATTTTCAAGCTAGCGGGAATGAGGTGAAGCCCTGGTATCTCAACTTTGCAGATGGAGGAGAGAGAGAGAGAGAGAGAGAAAGAGGGAGAGAGAGAGAGAGAGAGAGAAGGAAGGAAGGAAGGAAGGAAGGAAGGAAGGAAGGAAGGAAGGAAGGAAGGAAGGAAGGAAGGAAGGAAGGAAGGAAGAAAGAAGGGTGGTCAGGGTTTTTCTATCAGGTAGCGAGTGGATAGAAAGTGCCAAGTTTGACAAGACATGACCCTTGTCAAGTCAAATGTCTTGGCTTGAAATTCTGCAAAGGCAGCAAACCAGAGGAACTCTTGTTGACCTGCATCATTCTTTTCAGGGTGCCATTTTCCTGAGTAGTCAGAATTATAATCATCATAAGACTGGCCCAACCTCTCAAATCAGAGTCAGCCTCTTGCTCCCCAACAATCTGTGTTCCTCATTTTACCCACCTCGGAAGGATGGAAAGCCGAGTCAAGCTTGAGCCTGGTGAGAATCGAACTGCCGAACTGCTGGCAATTGGCAGTCAGCAGAATTAGCCTGCAATACTGCATTCCGACCACTGCGCCACCACATCCTTGTTATTTCCCCCAAATGACTTTCCAGATGCTAGTTCAGCCTCTCTGTAACGGAGAAGCGCCAGTCTCCCTTCTGGCTAACTGGAGACAATGGTCCCTTGGTATAAAAAGGACCAGAGGATGCTCCAGTACTCCGACTAACCAGATCATTAAAACAAATGCAGTCATTACGCAAACCTTTTTGCATCCAAGAGACTGAGGTGGGTTTTAATTAAGGTAATTAGAGTCAGCAGGACAAGCAATTTGGAGAGACAATTCATGGCGCAAGCTGACATGTTATCTTTTCCAAAAGATGGTGCTGACAGAGCTGGCTACTCTTGGAATTGCTGTCCTTTGCCACCGGTCTCCGGAGAAGTTAAGACCTTTCCTTGACCCTCTCTGGTTTTTGATGGCCATCGTAAAATTCAATGCCCAATGCCCCACTTGATCTGATCTGATTGTTGTTGTCTGCCAGCAGCCAGTAGAGTCGGACAGTGAGGCTGGGCCAGTCCTGGAGTCTGGGGACGAGGGCTCTGTGTCGGAGGCAAAATTTCCGCCACTGGTTCTCCAAACTGCTCAAAATTTCAAAATCAGAACCGGCTGGATTTCACCCCTGATCTGGCTCTACTTCTCCAGAACATGAGATCCAAAATTCTCCCATGGAAGGTCAGCCGGGGACGCTGCCAAACCAGAAGAGATATAATAATGATAAATTCCCCCAAAACCACACAAGTCATCCCAAATTCGGCAAATCCACAAAGAAGGAACATAAGAAGAATTCTCAAGAAAGCGTTGGAAAGTACCAGTTAGGTCAGAGCATCCTACTTCGTAGTTCCTGCTTGTAAAGTTGCACTGAGTTTAGAGCTGATCACCATCCCTCTTTCTCTGTGCTCAGCTGATTCCTCCCCCTGCTTTATTTTTTTTAATATTGCTCTTTATGATTATGAGGATATTTTAATGATAGTTGTTTGTTTATGGCTCTTACAACCCATGTGTTTTAATTGCCAGTAGATAGCTCTGGGCCCATCAATTTTTATTTTTTATTTTCATATATACATATATATATATATATATTGCTCTTGGCTACATATTATCACTGCTCTGTGTTAATTTGGTGATGGGGAATTCTTCCAATCAGAGAATTCCTCCTAGAGAAGACAAGAAAGAGAATATGTTCCAAAACACCTTCCTTCCAACAGTGTTTCTCTCTCTATCTCTTTTTTTTTCTTCCCAGGGTCATGGAAGGCTTCGTACGG
Source organism: Coluber constrictor foxii (assembly GCA_038048745.1). NCBI lineage: Eukaryota > Metazoa > Chordata > Lepidosauria > Squamata > Colubridae > Coluber > Coluber constrictor. The sequence goes on from CM075968.1 coordinate 7,985,418, forward strand.
TGGAGGGAAAGTGGGAAATTTAATTAGAATGTTCCCGAAGAGGCTTCTGAATTTTCCTAGCAATTAGCATTTCATTAAGGCAGGGAAATTGCATTTACCAGAATTTGGGCACCGCCTTCTCAAAGACTACTTTATTTTAAGATCCTGCCATGATTCATTGGCGACTCATGGCTGAGGTTTGGGTGACATGGACGGCTTGGAAAAAGCTCATGCCTGTCATCTGTCTGCCTCCTGGAAGGTGGGTTCTTGAATGCTCGTAGAGACAACTGAAAACTGGCTGAAAAATAAATCCCTGGGCTGAGTGTGTGCTTAGAGGCGGTGTGGTAGAATGTAGTCTGGAGGGAGGGAGGGAGGGAGTGGCTGCATTCCAGAGGACCAAGAGACAGCAAAGTCTAGATACCGTATATTTCGGAGTATAAGACGCACCAGAGTATAAGACGCACCATAGTTTTTGGGGAAGAAAATAAGGGAAAAAATGCTGATTGGTGGGTAGATGGACCTCCCAGAATACCGCCAATCAGCTGTTCACAGAGGTGAATTTTAGCAACAGGTTCGTTGGTTGTGAGCTCTGTGCTTTCCTTTTTTTTTCTGCCTCTGAAACTTCTGAAACTCTGTTTCGGAAAAAAAAGGCTTTTTTTTCCTGAAGCTCTGTTTGGAGGCTTTTTTTCTGAAGCTTCTTTCAGAGGCTTTTTTTTTTCTGAAGGACTATCTGTACTCTGTTCAATCTCCTTTCTTTGGTATTGGTATGTAGATTAACCTCTTCCGATCTATTGGTTATTGTGTCATTCTCCAGATTTGTTAGCATAGTTTGGTTAAAACCTTTACTGATTCTTCTTTGATTGCTTGCCATATTATTTTAGATAAAAGCCTTTTTTTCTGAAGCTTTTTCAGAGGCTTCTTTCAGTTTCTGAAATCTCCGTTTGCAAAGCTGCGTGGGGCTTCATTTGGAGTATAAGACGCACCCAGATTTTCACCCTCTTTTGGGGGAAAAAGGTGCGTCTTATACTCTGAAAAATATGGTAGCTTGGTTGGGAGGAACAGAGTTAAGGCGGCCCCTCCTTTATTTCCTAAAGTTTTATTTGTTTTTTTATATAACATTCAACTTTCATCAAACAGTGAGTGGTCTGGGTACAGTTATTTTTTAAACAATCATCATACACATATTTATTGTGGTATTCACCACTATAATATTAATAATATAGCAATATGATAATATAATAACACTAATACTTAAGATCATCTTTAACGACTCTCCACTTTGGCATTTCCTTCTTTTATAAGGAGCCTGGTGGAGCAGTGGACTAAAGCGCTGTTAAATAGCACTTAGCTGCCAGCTGCCTGCAATTACTGCAAGTTCGAATCTCACCAGGCTCAAGGTTGACTCAGCCTTCCATCCTTCCATGGTAGGTAAAATGAGGATCTGGATTGTGGGGGCAATAAGCTGACTTCGTATAAAAAGAACACCGCTTAGGGGGGCCAAAAGCCCTACTAAGAAGGTATATACAAAAGTATGAAGGCTATTGCTTAACGTATTGTAAGCCGCCCTGAGTCTCTGGAGAAGGGCAGCATATAAATTGAACCAATAAATAAATAAATAAATAAACAAACAAACAAATAAATAAATCTCCTCCTTTTTAACTTCTGTTTCTATTGTCTAGCCATGGATCAAATATGTCCCAAATCAAAAAATATTCAGCTTCTTCTTTATCCTTAATAGCAAGTGTTAATCTATCCATTTCTGCGCATTCTAATATTTTCTTAATCACCTTCCCCTCAGATGGAATATCATCATTTTTCCATTGTTGCACAAATACAATTCTAGTTGTGGTTAATCTATGCAAGACCAGATATGTAGTCCTTTTTTGTCATATTTTTCTGGTAGAATCCCCAACAAAAATATCTCTGGTTTCAAGTCTATAAGTTGCTTTGCCATTTTGTTTTCAGCCAAGAATGTATTTTAGTCCAGTATTTTGGACTAAATACTGAACCGGGTGATTGATTGCACTTTTAGCATAATCATAACATTTAGCGGATCTATCTTTCTACATTTTTGCCAGTCTTGCCGGTGCAAAATGCCATCTATAAAATGTTTTATACAAATTTTCTTTATATGCAGTTGACATAATCGATTTAATATTTCTACCCCATAGTTTCTGACACTTATCTAATTCTAATTCAAGGAGGCTCCTCCTCAATAGTTCCTGGAGTGTATGTTAAAAGATGCAAGTTGTCTACTTTAGTTTGGCAAGATTCTGTCCAGAGGTGAGAAACAATGAAGGACAGTACTTGGAAGAATTTCAGCTTGTTTTTCTGCTTGGAATCTGACAGAGGCTCACTTCTGAAGCCATTAAACTCTTTTGCCTTCGTACCACTGTTCTGCTTGTGGATCATCTCAAACTCTGTCATGGTGCTACTACCACGGCTCATTTTTTTAGGACTTTATTTGCAGCCACAAGGACTAAGATTTGGTTTTTGTGGGTGTTGGAAAGAAGCCACAATGTGGCCCTAATGAAAAGTGTGTAGACTTAGCTGTCAATGTCTCTCCATCGCCTCTTCTGTAAAAGAAGATCACGGCTATTGCGTCATGCCCATTTTGGAAGATTAGTGGACTCTAGTTTGAGTAAGATGGAGTAGAAAAATGGCCCAAAGGACAAGCCTCCAGATACCCTTAGGCTCCTGGATTTCGATTCCCATTCATCAACAGCACACTTTTCCTTTGATTACTTGAGGACATCAGCTTGAAGCGTGGCCTGACTTGAGATGAAAACAGGGAAAAAAGAGAGGGAGAGAGAGGGGGAAGAGGAGAGAAGAAGGGAGAGAGATAGGGAGGAGGGAGAAAGGGAAAGAAAGAGTGAGAAGGAGAAAGAGAGAGAGAGAGAGAAAGAGAAAGGGAGATAGAGAGTGAGAGAGGGAAGAAGGGGAGAGAGGGAGAGGAAAGAAGGACAGAGAGAAAAAGGGAGAGAGATAGGGAGAAAGGAGAGAGAAAGGAAGGAGAGGGAGAAAGAGGGAGAGAGAGAGGGAGAGAAAGAGGAAGTGGGAGAGAGAGAGGAAGGGAAAGAGAGAGGGAGAGGGAAAGAGAAAGAGAGAAGGAAAGAAAGAGGGAGAGAGAAAGAGAAAGAGAAAGAGAAAGAGAAAGGGAAAGGGAAAGGGAAAGGGAAAGGGAAAGAAAGAAAGAAAGAAAGAAAGAAAGAAAGAAAGAAAGAAAGAAAGAAAGAAAGAAAGAAAGAAAGAAAGAAAGAAAGAAAGAAAGGAGGGTAGAAAGTGAGAGGGAGGAAGGGGAGAGACCGGGAAAGAGGGAGTGGAGAGAAGGACAGAGAGAGAGAAAGAGGAAGAGGAAGAGAGATAGGGAGGAAGGAGAAAAAAAAGGAAGAGGGAGAGGGAGAAAGAGGGGGAGAGGGCGAGAGGGAGGAAGAGAAAGAGTGAGGGAGAGAAAGAGGGAGAGGGGAAGAGAAAGAGAGAGGGAGAGAAAGAAGGAGAATGAAAGAAAGAGCAAGAAGGAGGGAATTGGAAAGAGAGGGAGAGAAGGAGGGAGAGGGAAAAAGAGGGAGAGGGAAAGCTAGAGGGAGAGGAGAGGGAGAAAGAAGGAGAAAGAGAGGGAGGTAGAGAGAGACAGAGAGAGAGAGAGGAGAGAAAGGGAGAGAGAACTTCCTTTCTCCGCTGTGGTGGCTCATGACATTGGCTCCTTGTCTTCAAGGTCATTACTGATCAGTTTCTAGACATTTATAGCCGTAGCCTTTGGATGAGCAGAAGGAGGGGAAAAAAATTGATCGCCCTCCTTTCAGAAACAAGAGGTGGATGCTATTGATGGTCGTTCCTGCCCATGGAGACCATTTTCTTCTTTAAAAAAAGAAAAGAAAAATACAGAGAGGATCTGGCAAGGATTCCTGGATCTCCGAAAGTCGCGAGATCTGATCTCCTTTTTGAGGGGAGCAATCGCCAGCAGTACATTGCTTATATTTTTCAGATCCTTTCCCCCCCACCCCACACACCTTTCCTTCTAGGAATTCAGGCAAGCATGCAGTGATTTAAAAATCACAGTGGCATAAACACCCGTCTCTTAAATAAAACCGCGGCAGCCATTACTACCACTATTAAGTTATTTGCAAAAGTATTATTGCTGCTGTTAGCTTATCATTACCATCTCTGTCCATTCATGCCTTACCGACAGAATCTTGCCCAAATTGTAGTATTTGTAGCCTTCTGGCAAATGAGTGTAGTTTTTCTTTTTCCAGAACGCTTTAGAATTTCTTCAGAATTTCTTCTAGAGGTAAGGGGTTTTTTTGGCGCTGATATCTTTGTTGCTCTTTCTTTGAGCAAAGACGGGAAGTCCTCGACTTGAGACCACAACACAGCCCAAAGTTTCTCTCGCTAAGGGAGACCGTTGTTAACTGAATTTGTGCCCCTTCCTCTTCCCCCCCCCCATTTTATGATTTTTCTTGCTGGACGTTGTGAAGTGAATTAGTGCCGTTGGTGAAATTGGTCACACCGTTGTTAAGGAGGACTCTTGGCTTCCCCGTTGACTTTGCTTGTCTGGAGGTTGCAAAACGGGGATCACGTGACACCCCCCCCCCCTCACCCCCGGGACACTGCGACTGTCATAAGTATGAGTCAATTGCCAAGCGCCTGAATTTTAATCACAGGACCATGGGGATGTTCCAAAGGTCGTAAGTTGTGAAATGATTCTGGATTTCAGTCATGGTGGAAAGAATAGAATAGAATAGAATAGAATAGAATAGAATAGAATAGAATAGAATAGAATAGAATAGAATAGAATAGAATAGAATAGAATAGAATAGAGAATGGAACGGAACGGAACAGAACAGAACAGAACAGAACAGAACAGAACAGAACAGAACAGAACAGAACAGAACAGAACAGAACAGAACAGAACAGAATTATTTATTGGCCAAATGCGATTGGACACACAAGGAATTTGTCCTTGGTGCTTACGCTGTCAATATACATAAAAGAAAAGATACGTTCATCAAGAATCATAAGGTACAACACTTAATGATAGTCACAGGGTACAAATAAGCAATCAAATCATATTAGGAAATAGTCAATATAAATTGTAAGGATACAAGCAACAAAATTGCAGTCATACAGTCATAAGTGGGAGGAGATGGGTGATGGGAACAATGAGAAGATTACTAGTAGTGCAGATAACAAAAAGAGGCAACTGATTTTGGATCTCCTAGAATTTTGGCCCAACCTAGAAGATCTTCCAATGATCTTCTGAAGATCTTCCATTCCTCCTTTGGCCCCCAAGGAGGAGCTGTCTCATTTTGAATAATTGTAATAGGATGGGGAAAAAAGCAAAACACTTGCTTAAGTTTCTCCTCCCAGGTGCTACCCCATGAAAATGAATTCTTCACTATTACAACGGAACAGGTGCTTGGCTGACCCCATCGTCACCTCTGCTTAATATATTGCTTCTGCCTGGAGGACTTTCTGATGCAGCCAACGTGTCTTCCTCATCCCGTTTAAACGAAGCAGAAAGAATGAGGAAGAATGAGGGGAGGGAGAGAGAGAGAGAGAGAGAACAAGATCCTTGCTCTCTATGGAGGAGAGCTAGACAGATTCATCACTCTGAAATTTCTGCCTACAGCAAAACCCTCTTCTTGCCTGCTTGGGCACTGGGTCTAAGAGGCACCAATTTGTGCATTGAACGGGCACAGCTGAATACCCCAATGACCTACAGAGGTCAATTTCCCAAGAATCGTCGCTGTTTCCATAGGATCTGTTGCAATGAACAACGAATGGGGCCACGCTTGGAATACCGCATTCAGTTTTGGTCACCACGATGTAAAAAAGATGCTGAGACTTTAGAAAGAGTGCAGAGAAGAGCAACAAAGAAGATTAGGGGACTGGAGGCTGAAACATATGAAGAACGGTTGCAGGAACTGGGTATGTTTAGTTTAATGGAAAGAAGGACTAGGGGAGACATGATAGCAGTCTTCCAATATCTCAGGAGCTTCCACAAAGAAGAGGGAGTCAAGCTATTCTCCAAAGCCCCTGAGGGCAGGACAAGAAGCGATGGTTGGAAACTCATCAAGGGGAGAAGCAACTTAGAACTAAGGAGAAATTTCCCGACAGTTAGAACCATTAACCAGTGGAACAACTGGCCTCCAGAAGTTGTGAATGCTCCAACGCTGGAAGTTTTTAAGAAGAGGTTGGACAACCATTTGTCTGAAGTGGTGTAGGGTTTCCTGCCTAAGCAGTGGGTTGGACTAGAAGACTTCCAAGATCTCTTCCAACTCTGTTCTAAATTCTAAATTCCAGCATGCGTGGGCTATTTCGCTAGGGTTATTTCGTATTAAGTTCATATTAATTAATATTTATAAATAATTTCAGACCTGTAAGATTGCCTTACCAGAAAGATCTTGATTGGTCTTTGATGTTGGGTTTATTTCCTGGATAACTGTGAACAGCTAACAGATTGAAATGAGTTTGGGGGCGTAAGAAGAAGGGATAGCAAACTTATTGTAGCAGTTGATTTATTTTATGTATTTATTTATTTTATTTGTCAGGAACGTATTTGGTAATAAGTATAAGCATGGATTGGATACATAAAATAGGTACAAATAGAGGAAACATTAGGACAGGGATGGTAGGCACACTGGTGCTCTTATGTACACCCCTTACAGACCTCTTAGGAATGGGGTGAGGTCAACCGTAGACAGTCTTAGGTTAAAATTTTGGGGGTCTGGGGATGAAACCACAGAGTCAGATAGTGTATTCCAGGCATTGACCACTCTGTTGCCGAAGTCATATTTTCTGCAATCGAGTTTGGTGCGGTTTACCTTACGTTTGTATCTATTGTGTGCTCGTGCATTGTTGTGGTTGAAGCTGAAGTAGTCATTGACAGCTACACTCATAAAGGTGTAGTTCTAAGTTTTCTAAGCCCAGAATTTCAAGTCTGGTGACATAAGGTATTTTGTTGCGAGCAGAGGAGTGGGGGACTCTTCTTGTGAAATATTTCTGGACACATTCAATTGTATTCATGTCAGATAGGCAGTGCGGGTTCCAGACAGATGAGCTGTATTCGAGAATTGGTCTAGCAAAGGTTTTATATGCTCTGGTTAGTATTGTGCTATTACCGGAGAAGAAGCTATGCAAGATTAGGTTTACTGCTCTTAATGCCTTTTTGGCTATGTTGTTAGTGGGCTTTGGCACTTAGATTATTTGAGATGAGTACTCCAAGATCTTTGACAGAGTGAGGGTCATCTACAAGGTCGTGTCCACTCAGCATGTATTTTGTCTTCTGCTTTTTTTTTTTTTTGGCCAATGTGTTAGACAGAGCATTTGTTGGTTGAGATTTGGAGTTGCCAATTGTTTGACCATTCCGACACAAAGTCAAGGTCTTTTTAAAGGGTAGCAGCATTGTCGGTGGTGTTAAATATTTTTACATCATCAGCGAAGAGAACGCAGCTGCTTATAATACGATCACAAAGGTTATTTATGTATAGTATGAAGAGTGTTGGTCTTAGAACGCTCTTGGGGGGACATCAGTATTAACAAGTGCAGGATTTGATAGGGCGTTCCCTATTTTGACAACTTGTCTGTTTGACAGGAACGCAGCTATCCAATTATGTATTTTTCCGTTCATTTTGATTCAATCAAAATAGAGCTGGAAGGGATCTTGGGGGGGGGGGGGGGGGGTCTTCTAATCCTTCTACCCTTCTAGAAGGAGTCTTCATCCAGGACTTTGAAAGGACAAGATGACTTGAAAGACTAGAAGACCTCCAAAGTCTTCTAGAGGGCCTAATCTTCTCATTTTCTAGAAGAGGGGTCTCCAACCATAGCAACTTTGTGGACTTCAACTCCCAGAATTCCTGGGAGTTGAAGTCCACAAGTCTTAAAAGTTGCCAGAGCTGGCTGAGGAACTTTGTGGACTTCAGGTCCCAGAATTCCTCAGCCAGCTCTGGCAACTTTTAAGACTTGTGGACTTCAACTCCCAGAATTGGAGACCCCTGTTTTAGAAGACTAGGTCTTCTAGATCTTGGAGGTCTTTTAGTCCTTTCAGAGTCCTGGATGAAGGTGGCCGAAGAAAACCTCACCTTGTTGGCTAGAATTCTTTTCTTCTTCCTCCCCATCTTCAGATCTGCCCTGAGTCCTTCAAGTCTTATGGAGACCTTCCTCCCTGAAGCCTTAGAGTATGAATGTATTGAAGAAAGGATGAAGGTCTACCTTATTTATATCTTCGTCTACTGTAGCCAAGGAAGCCTGATCTGTCCGTGTCAGGCGAGAGGCAGCAAGGAAGAGGGGAAGGTGGAGACAGAGAAGGAAACACACCAATGGAAGAAGTGAGATATTTCATTCCTCTCCTGCAGCGTGTCGGGAAGAAGGGTGAAGGTCGAGGGAGACTCACTGCATTGCACTGATTAAAAAGTTGACAGCCATTCATTTTGTTTTATGAAATCGTCAATTGATCTGCGATCACGGACTCCCATCACTGCCGAGAAACTAAGCGGCAGAGGAAAATCAGGATTAAAGTACCCGAAGAAAGCGAAGAAGGTGGAGGGGTTTTTTTTTTGGAGAAGCCATTCATTCTTCTCTGGAAAGGAACATGCTACTTTCGAGCCACCCCATCCTCCTTCAAGGTTTAGGAGAGAACAAAGGTTTCACCGTTCTGTTCTGTTTTTTATTTTAAATTGTTTCAACTCCTACCCTCAAAACGACACTATAGGGCATTGCACACCAGAACAACAAGACACAAGGACAGGTTTTTCTCCGAACGCCATTACTCTGCTAAACAACTCATTCCCACAACACTGTCAAATTAACTACTAAGACTGTTTACTGTTAATTATTTACTAAAGCTGTATTACTATTCTTTGTCTCATCCTAGCCAGTACCTATCTCTTTCCACTTATGGCTACATCCATGTTGCTTTTACCTGTACAACTTATATTGTTTTTATTGTCTCCTAGTATGATTTGATTGCTTATTAGTATCCTATGACTATCATTAAGTGTTGTACCTTATGATTCTTACTGAATGTATCTTTTCTTTTTATGTACACTGAGAGCATATGGACCAAAGACAAATTCCTTGTGTGTCCAATCACGCTTGGCCAATAAAAGAATTCTATTCTATTCTATTCTATTCTATTCTGTTCTGTTCTGTTCTGTTCTGTTCTGTTCTACTCTACTCTACTCTACTCTACTCTACTCTACTCTACTCTACTCTACTCTACTCTACTCTACTCTACTCTACTCTACTCTACTCTACTCCTATTCTATTCTATTCTATTCTATTCTATTCTATTCTATTCTATTCTATTCTATTCTATTCTACTCTACTCTACTCTACTCTACTCTACTCTACTCTACTCTACTCTACTCTACTCTACTCAAGTCTACTCTACTCAAGTCTACTCTACTCTACTCTACTCCTGTTCTATTCTATTCTATTCTATTCTATTCTATTCTATTCTATTCTATTCTATTCTATTCTATTCTATTCTATTCTATTCTATTCCATTCCATTCCATTCCATTCCATTCCATTCCATTCCATTCTTATAGTTTTTATATTTGTGAATGGATGCTAGTATTAAGCAATGAGGACTTTCCAAAAGCTTCATCGTGGTGCCAAAGAGGGATTTGTTACCTGAAATAAGTGACGAAGGGGATGACTTTGAACCGTGCATAGAGTGATTTCCCCAGGGAGCAGCCGTAAAAAGCCCTGACAAACCCCCGTGCCCATCAGTCTTCCTTTCAAAAATGGAAACCCCGCTCTCTCCAATCACCTGCTGCAACACTTAAAAACCTTTCCTGAGCGCCTATTAAGAAAGAGGAATGAATCTGGGAAGAAAGACAGCTAGGGATTCGTATGTTTCCCCGGAGAGAGAGAAAGAAACCCTGGAAGAACTGACATCATAAACTCTGTGAAAAATCTGGGGAAGAGGTGGAAGAGGCTGGTCTTGGCAGGAGTTCAAAGAAAGGTTGAGGAGATGCTTATCCACAACCATAAAGAAAGCAACAAAGCCATTTATCAAGTGACCCGGCCCTTCGGGATGCAGGGAAGATTTAAGAAGACCCTAAGGCATGAAGAATGAGCTTCCACGCACTTCTCCTTCTACTCCCAGGCTAGGAGGGAACCCACCAGAAAGAGGTCAGCCAAGGAATGCCAAGGATGTCACCTGTAGATGAACCACACCAGGGAGGTTTTACTCTCTCCATTTTTTTTAATAAAAATAGTTTACCCTTGCTTTTTCCTTTAGCTGTGGAACAGATCAGGGAAGCTTCTCAAGAGATTAACAGATTTGTTGGAAGGGACCTTGTTGGTCATCTAGTCCAGCAGTCATCAACTGGTGGTCCGTGGACCACTGGTGGTCCGTGAGAAAATTTTGGTGGTCCACAGAAAAATTATTTGCATTTTTTTATATTGCACTAAATCAGGGGTCCTCAAACTACGCCCCCTGGGACAGATACGTGCCATGAATGTTTCTGTTGCTGCATGGAGTCTCCCCCTTCAGAGTCTTTTTGTGGGGGTCGGAGGGGGGCAGAAATTCCAACTTGAGGTCTGCTTCAGCTTCCTGGTGTGGAGCTTTGGGCGAAGGCTGGAGGGAAGTGCTGCTGGTGGCGAAGAGCCGGAGGGCCTCGTTCCAATGGGACTGCATCATGGCCTGGAACTGGCTGACTATCTCAGCTGGCTGAGCATCCAGGTGCTGGTACCTGGCCTTGCCCTCCCGCAGGTCTTCCCTCTGCTTGGAAAGCCTATGCTCCTAGTCCTCAGTAAGGTGCCTCTGCTGAGCCTCTTTCTCAGCCAGGTCCAATTGAACTGAGGCAGCTGTTTTGCCAACTTTTTCTCTTGGTGGCTGCTTAGCTCCAACAACTGCTTCCTGTTGGAGCTCTAAGGAGCCTGGGTGGGGAGGCGAGGAGTGGCTGGTAGGGGAGGGGTGAGTAGAGGCTGGCGAGGCGCCCCTCGATGTAAGTGACATCAAGTTGGCCACGCGCACCCAGTCACATGACCACCTAGCCACGCCCACCCAGCCGGTCATTGGGCAAATCATATCAGTGGTCTGTGGGATTTAAAATTAGTGGTCCCTGAGGTCCAAAAGGTTGGGGACCCCTGATCTAGTCCCCTTGCCCAAGCAGGAGACCCTACACCATTTCTGGCAAACGGCAGTCCAGTCTCCTCTTGAAAGCCTCCAGTGATGAAGCTCCCACAATGTCTGAAGGCAACTTCTGTTCCATTGATTGATTGTACTCGCTGTCAGAAATTTTCTCTTTATTTCTACGTTGAATCTCTCCTTGGTCAGTTTCCATCCATTATTCCTTGTCTGGCCTTCGGGTGCTTTGGAGAATAGCTTGACCCCCTTCCTCTCTGTGGAAGCCCCTCAGATATTGGAAGACTGCTATCCTGTCTCCCCTGGTCCTTCTCTTCACTAGACTAGCCATGCCCAGTTCCTGCAACAATTCATCGTATGTTTTAGCCTCCGGTTCCCTACTCCTCTTGGTTGCTCTTCTCTGCACTCTTTCTAGAGTCTCAACATCTTTTTTATAGGGTGGGGACCAAAACTGGATGCAGGACTCTAGGTGTGTGGTCTTACAAAGGCTTTACAGAGTGGTATTAGTACCTCACTTGATCTTGACTGTATCCTTCTGTTCATGCAATTTAGGATTGCATTGGCTTTTTGGCTGCTGCTGCATACTCTTGGCTCATGTTTAACTCTGAATAACAGAGTTTGCAGTTCCTACAGAGCCATGATGGTCATTGCTGCATTGTGGATATTGCATGTCTTGAGAAGATTACCATTCTGGTTCATTCCAATCAGTATGGTAACACCAAACATGTTTTAGCATGATGGGTGAGTCAGATCACCCAGGTTTTTTCTTTACTGTATTTTTTTTCTAGGGATGTCAAGTGAGTTTACAATATATTAGGAATTCTGTTTTATATAAAGCACCACAAAGCAAAAAAAAAAAAAAGAAAAGAAAAGAAAAAGAAAAAAGAGTACAGTCACCATGTGCCTTACTATAGTACTGTAACAGGAAACAGGAAACTCTCTTCAGAACGTAACAAAACCATAGACGATAATCACAGATGCACACTAAACACTGCCATCTACTGGCTGAATAATTACATACCGTAATTGTTGCAATGCAAAATACATTCTCACATGTATTCCAACACAATAAAAGTTTGTCCGGGTTGCCCTAGGCTTATAAATGCTTATTCCTAACCATGTTTAGCAACAGCTCAATCAGCCTCATGGTTTTAAATGATCGGATGATTGGATGAATTGATCACAGAAGATTTGGATCCATTTATGACGTGCTTCTGCTGTCAGATCTCCTTCAATATTGTGGGTGCACCAACACTGGAGGTTTTAAAGAAGAGATTGGACAACCATTTGTCTGAAATGGTATAGAGTTTCCTGCTTGAGCAGGGGGCTGGACTAGAAGACCTCCAAGGTCCCTTCCAATCATTTTATTGTTATTGAATTCCTTGAATATTTGTCCTTTATATAGGAATATCTAGATGCAAGGAACCAGCCTAAAAGGGTTGCGCTTTCTCCTGACTGCCATTTGATATAAAATTATTGTTGTTGTTAGTTGTGAAGTTGTGTCCAACCCATTGCTACCCCATGGACAATGTTCTTCCAGGCCTTCCTGTCCTCTACCATCCTCTGGAGTCCATTTAAGTTCACACTGACTGCTTCAGTGACTCTGTCCAGCCACCTTGTTCTCTGCCGTCCCCTTCTTCTTTTGCCCTCCATCGTTCCCTGCATTAGGCTCTTCTCCAGGGAGTCCTTCCTTCCTTCTCATTAGGTGGTCAAAGCATTTGAGCTTCATCTTCAGGATCTGGCCTTCTAAAAAGCAGTCAGGGTTGATCTCCTCTAGGACTGACCAGTTGGATCACCTTGCAGTCCAAGGGACTTGCAGGGGTCTTCTCCAGCACCAGAGTTCAAAGGCCTCCATTCTTTGGCGCTCAGCCTTCCTTGTGGTCCAGCTTTCACAGCCATCCATTGCAGCTGGGAAAACTATCACTTTGACTGTACGCACTTTTGTTGGCAGGGTGATGTCTCTGCTTTTTAGTATGCTGTCTAGATTTGCCATAGCCTGATATAAAATTAGACTTAATAAAAGTAAAATAAAATAAAATTATATTGACATTCAAGTTCTCCCAAAGTTTGGAGGAGTGGCACAGAAGCCACCATTTATGGACACATCACAAATAACCTGTTGAGTTTGGCCTGTTTATGGATCCAGAAGGTTCTCCTTCCTTTTCCGTATCTTACCAGGACTCCTTTTTTAAAAAAATATGCATAAAGGTAAAGGTAAAAGGTAAAGGTTCCCCTCGCACATTTGTGCTAGTTGTTCCTGACTTTAGGGGACGGTGCTCATCTCTGTTTCAAAGCCAAAGAGCCAATGCTGTCCGAAGATGTCTCCGTGGTTATGTGGCCGGTTTGACTCAATGCCAAAGGCGCACAGAACGCTGTTCCCTTCCCACCAAAGGGGGTCCCTATTTTTTCTACTTGCATTTTTTACGTGCTTTCGAACTGCTAGGTTGGCAGAAGCTGGGACAAGTCACGGGAGCTCACCCCGTTACGCGGCACCAGGGATTCAAAGTGCTGAACTCCCAACCTTTCGATCAACAAGCTCAGCATCTCAGCCACTGAGCCACCATACAGAATACTTTTCAAAATCATTCTTTTTTTTTTTTGTTTAGAGCAAGATTTAAAAAAATAACTGCATGTGGCTAGAACTTCACCTTTAGAGCCACCTGCTGAAATAAACATCAGATGTAAGAATAGAGGGGGCTGGATTTCTTCTTCTTCTTCTTTTTTTAAAGCACACAACACACGGTGTAATTGAGATTTTTTCCTGGCTGTGTGGACGCAGCTCTTCACCGCTGCGAAAAGTAATGCTAAGCCTCCTCAAAACAGGCAGAGGCTCATTAAAAGGAGTTCTAACAAATCGGCTATCAGATGGCGAACAAATCACCCTTTTCAAATAAATCTGTTAAATAAATCCACAGTAAAGATAATTAGGTCAGCATTATGCCATCACAATAGACTCTTATCCATCGGGGCGGGGAGAAAGCTTTAACAGAAAGGTAAGCTGCTTAAATGTATAACAGGACGAGGAGCACACAAGAAGTTAGGTCTTTAAAGGAAGAGATTACAGCACCTTTCCCCTCCTCCCACCCAACTTTTGGCAAGCTGGGCTAGAAAGTGACCAGCTGATACAATAAAAAGTTTAAAATGGGACCGTTTGGTTTGTTCTGCATAGGCAGAGCTGGAGGGCGGCGTCAAGCAGGTCATCAGCTTAGAATCGTTGCGTTTCAGTTTTCAATTGCTATTTTTTAAAAAAAACAAAGAGTGGGAGGAGAAGACCAACATAAACTCAGTTATGATAGCAATATCATACCCTATTTTCCCCAAAATAAGACATTCCCTGATAATAAGCCCAATCGGGCTTTTGAGCGCATGGCAATAAGGCCAAGCGCTTATTTCAGGGTTCAAAAAAATATGAGACAGGGTCTTATTTTCAGGGAAATACGGTAATTGAAAAGAGCCGAAGTGGTGCAGTGGTTAGAGTGCAGTCCTGCAGGCTACTTCAGCTGACTGCTAGCTGCAGTTCGGCAGTTCAAATCTCACCGGCTCAAGGTTGACTCAGCCTTCCATCCTTCCTAAGTGGGTAAAATGAGGACCCAGATTATTGGGGGCAATAGGCTGACTCTGTAAACCGCTTAGAGGGGCTAACTCTGCTAACTGCCAGCAGTTTGATTCCCACCGGCTCAAGCTCGACTCAGCTTTCCGTCCTTCCGAGGTGGGTAAAATGAGGACCCAGATTGTTGGGGGTCAATATGCTGATTCTATAAACCGCTTAGAGAGGGCTGTAAAAATACTATGAAGTGGTATATAAATCTAAGGGCTATTGCTATTCCTAATAACTACACCAACAAATGACCTGGAAGGCCAACTCAAGACAGATCATCCCGAAGAGCTCCTATGTTTGTTCATTGCTAAGAGTCAACACAGACCGGATGATATTAATCAATCAGCAACATCTCCAAATAACGAAATTCAGAGCAGAGCTGAAATGCCTATCCCTCGCTACCAAAAGATGATTAACCTTTCATTTCGGTTTCATTTCCCCCCACCCACCCCCACACTGGGGTTTAGTCGAGCTCTTTTGCATTATATATGAATTTGACTGTTATTCTCTCTTTAACGGGAGGCGGCAAATTTATAAGATGGAACAAAGTGGGAAGGGATCTGCCTGCCTGCCTGCCTACCATGTCACTGTTAAGATGAGATTGACCTTCGCAAAGCAAAACAATCTCCTTCAACACCACAAATACTGTATGGTTTAATATGTGACACTTTGAAACCGAGCTGATTAGCCGATGTCTGGTGATTGTGTCAATGTTGTTTCCTTTTGCTGTTTCGTTTTTTTCCCCTATAGCCTTCTTCTTCGATCTACCCGTCTGTCTGTCTGTCTATCATCTCTTTCTTTCTCTCTCTCTCTCTTTCTCTCTCTCTCTCTCTCTATCTTTTCTCCGGCAGATCACTTGGGCCACAGGTGCCGAGGATTCAGCCGGTTCGGATCAGTTCAGGCTAACTGTCGAGGTCAAATGCAACTCTGATGTGGCCCTTCATGAAATCGAGTTTGACACGCCTGACGTACAGGATCCCGCTTTGCAAGGATGCGATTCCCCACATTCGGCATATTCATTTATTCTAAAATGACCCCTTCTCCCCTCCTCTTTTTAATTTGCAAATTGCTAGGGTGAGGCCTCCTTGGTTCTTTATTTTTATTCTTATTTTTATTTTTTTCCCCCTGCAACGGTGGCTCCCATCCAACCAAATGTATCGATATGGCACCATAAGCAAAGTGTGTGTATGGGGGGGGGAGGCTGTGTTATTCCCCCTCCCCATGGAATTTTTGCAAAAGACAAAAAATGTGCACCAGAATAGCAACACAATTTTTTGTTGCTGTTTTTGTTTTTTTGGACGGTCCCGTTGAATCCATTTTTAGCCTGTAATAAAACCAGCAAGGCTGTTCCCGGCTTGGCTGAGGGGAGAAAAGAGAAGAATGCTGTGTTCTTTGTTTGGGGTGGGGGGGGGAGGAATTCACCAGTACAATTATTTTGGGATAAGGAATCCAGAAACTAATTTTAAACATTTCTTTGTTTGCCTGTTCTGGGCTGGGTAGGTGGGGGGCAACCAGGACTTAAAAGGGAGCTTGAGGTCTTTTCTGCTCCCTCCATTGGGGAATGACATAAAAACCCTTTCCTCCTCTTTCTCCTCCTCCTCCCTGTAAACCCAACTCCCTTCTAGCACTGATGATGTTCCCCAGTTGGGTCATGAAACACCTGTAAGAAAACCACTAAGCTCAGAGAGCACCAAGGATACCACACCCTCCTCCTCCTCTCCTCCTCCTCTCCTCCTCCTCCTCCTCTTCTTCTTCTTCTCCTCCTCCTCCTCATCTCCCCCATCCAAGATCTCATATTTAATTAAAGATTAAACGTGGAAAAACATTAAAATATTTTCTTTCTTTGTAACTTCCACTGTGGCCCCCTTCACTGTTGACAGCAGATCAACTATAAGCTCAGCGTGTTGTTTTGGCCACTGAGGGCAACAAAAATCCCTTCTGGGCAATGAAAGCAGGGACTGAACGATGCACGGAGATTGATGGATATTGATTATTGATGTATTGATTATTTCCATTTTATCCAGGCCTGCAAAGTAGCGAGATTCGTTATTGCTGTTGTATGTATTAGCATCCTGCTGAAAAGCTGCGTTTGGCATACAACTGCACCTCCTCCACCTCCTTTCCAGCACTGATGAAGTTACCTAGCTGGGTCAGGAAATGTCTGCAAGGAAACAACCAAGATCAAAGGGAACCAAGTACCTCACAGTCCATCCACCACCATTATTATTATTATTATTATTATTATTATTATTATTATTATTATTATTATTATTATTATTATTATTATTATTATTATTATTTAATCTGTAGTGAGATTCACAGCCTTCGAGGTTGGGTAATAGCTCAGCAGTTCGAGTCCTAACCAAGGACCTACGAACTGTTAAGGTATCGTCGGAGGATGTAAGCTGCCTCTTCTTCTTCTTCTTCTTCTTCTTCTTCTTCTTCTTCTTCTTCTTCTTCTTCTTCTTCTTCTTCTTCTTCTTCTTCTTCTTCTTCTTCTTCTTCTTCTTCTTCTTCTTCTTCTTCTTCAATTTCTACTTCTACTTCTACTTCTACTTCTACTTCTATTTACTTTATTCATTAAATATGAAATTCAGGCAACTGAACATTCAGAAATGCATCACAAATACCATTGACCGGTGCTAATCGTTGATACGGGTTGCTGCCAGCATCCTAGGTATCAACCAAGTACCTTCTTAAGTTGTGCGATGTTCCACGTTGCACAGTTTTTTGCAGTTCCACTGGTGTTATTGCAGGAAGCTGCAATTTGTTGATGTATCTTATAAAATTCTTGAACATTGTACTAAGGGCCCCAATGACAATGGGTATCACTGTTAGATGTTTCATCCATAATCACATAGTTTCGATGGCCAGGTCGCGATATTTCATGATTTTTTCCAGGTTTTTTTCTTCGACTCTGGGATCTTCTTGTACTGCGAAGTCGATAAATTGTATGTTTTGGTTTTCGACAACTGTGATATCTTGCGTGGTAAGTGGTTTTCAAGTGATGATCTGTCTGTATTCGAAAGTCCCACAAGATCTTCCCCTTCTCATTTTCTACAACTTTTTCCACTTTATATTCCCATGACTTTTTGGATACAGGTAAAGTCGTATTTTTTACATAATGACCAGTGGATTAATTTAGCAACTTGGTCATGTCTAGCTTTGTAATCAGTTTGTGCGACTTTGCTGCATTCACGTATTAAATGTGAAACAGTTTCGACTTTGTTATTGCAAAATCGGCAGTTTGGATTGTCGGTGGGTTTTTGTATCTTTGCTTTCATGGCCTTAGTTTG
The DNA here is from genome assembly GCA_038048745.1 of Coluber constrictor foxii. Lineage (NCBI taxonomy): Eukaryota > Metazoa > Chordata > Lepidosauria > Squamata > Colubridae > Coluber > Coluber constrictor. The sequence goes on from CM075968.1 coordinate 8,003,388, forward strand.
TAGTGCTTGTTCTTGAGCAGCGAGTATTAAACTTTCTGTTTCTTTCTTGATGGTTCCCATTATTATTATTGTTATTATTGTTGTTGTTGTTATTTTTTCTTCTCCTCCTCCCCCTCTCCTTCCTTCCTTCCTTTTTTGTAAGTGTGAAATACAAGAAAACAACTCTGCAATTTCAAAAACAATCTTCATTTTTCCACTACATTGAAACACCATAGATTATTTTTCCTCCCTCCCCAAAAATATAATGTAACCTCTACTTTTGCCATGTTGTTGATGGTGATGATTTATTGAGAATAATAAGCTACCAATGGAAATGACTGTTTTCCTTGTTTTTAAAGGTCATCCCTCCATTTGGTATGCCACACATTTCTTTGCAAAGTTTAACATTCTGTGTGAACTTCAGAAATAATTCGTAATTCAACAGCTACTTGGTTGGAACCTTTGCTAGTCCCACTGATCTTGGGAAGATCTCGAGACTGTATAATTAACAACACATGTTGAGGAAGGATCTCTGTTAAGAAAGAAGCTGGCCTTATCATGAGACAGTCCACAACAGTACCAAAGTTGGAAGAGACCTTGGAGGTCATCTAGTCCAATCCCCTGTTCACGCAGGAGAGCTGTACTAGGGATTCGAACCGCCGACCTTTCTGATCGACAAGCTCAAGTGTCTTAGCCACTGAGCCACCTAGTATGGAAAAAAGATATTGGATGATAAGTTGCCATTGTCACCAAATCCAACTAGGTGGCAAAATTAACGTTCTCATTCAAGTTAATCATGGTGGGAACTGGTTAATACATGGATGAAGATCTCTGGGGAAGCCTTAGTCTATAGGTCAATATTGTTTCAAAAAGGGCTTTGAAGAAGGCCTTCAATCTTTTTGAACCTTCTCTAGATGAGTCCTTTGGACTGCAAGGCGATCCAACCGGTCAATCCTAGAAGAGATCAACCCTGACTGCTCTTTAGAAAGGCCAGATCCTGAAGATGAAACTGAAATACTTTGGCCACCTAATGAGAAGGAAGGACTCACTGGAGAAGAGCTGAATGCTGGGAATGATGGAGGGCAAAAAGAAGGAGGAGATGGCAGAGAACGAGGTGGCTGGATGGAGTCACTGAAGCAGCTGGCGTGAACTTAAATGGACTCCGGGGGATGGTAGAGGACAGGAAGGACAGGAAGAACATTGTCCATGGGGTTGCAATGGGTTGGAAACAACTTCCCAACTAACAACAAGATGAGTTTAGAAGGCCAGTAGGTTCATGGTCGCCTTCAGGAGCTGTCTGTGGTCCTGAAAGTCACCCACCAATACAGTGATTGTGGAATAAACTTTTTGGGGTTAAACAAGAGAAAAGAAGGTGTGAGTTGCATGATGCAATATCAGCCTTAGGAGCCTGGTGGAGCAGTGGACTAAAGCGCTGTTAAATAGCACTTAGCTGCCAGCTGCCTGCAATTACCGCGAGTTCAATTTTCACCAGGCTCAAAGTTGACTCAGCCTTCCATCCTTTCAAGGTAGGTAAAATGAGGACCCGGATTGTGGGGGCAATAAGCTGACATTGTATAAAACAGAACACCGCTTTGGGGGGGGGGGCAAAAAGCCCTACTAAGCAGGTATATACAAAAGTATGAAGGCTATTGCTTAATGCATTGTAAACCGCCCTGAGTCTCCGGACAAGGGCAGCATATATAAATCGAACTAATAAATAAATAAAAACAATTTATCACAAAGATTGGGACTCCTGAAGGTTGAAGATGGGAGGGCAACTGGGCGATAACTTAGGGGAAAGGCTCCTGCCCCATGTTCTATTCCACAGTGCAGATACCAACGGCATGAGGCAGGCTGCCAAAATGGAGTCAAACAGTGAAACAGTATTCCGAGGACAATCAGTGACAAATAATAATGCCGCAAATGACATAACAAAACCACAAGAGGCAGCAAAAACATCTAAACAAGAGCAGGGGAATTGGCCATTCATTGATTGTTCCAGTAATTCCCTCTGCCCTTTGTTTTGACTCATTTTAAATTCTGGCTTTATTAGGATAAATCCCAGCCTTAATTCCAATATTGGAGTAAGCACAATAGGAACTCAGATTCACTCACACACACACACACCAGAAACTGCTGTGTCTGCGTGTTAGTGTCTCACTCCTTTGGTTGACTCTGATTCGTTTTTCACGACATAGTCCTTAAAATTAGGATTGTCCTGGCTGAATCCCTAAAGTTTTCAACTGCCTTTTTGAGTTGCTCCAGAAATAAACACTCAACTGGATTCACCGTTAATTCAGCCAAGAATTAGAGAGGGATAAGCATGAATAAGAAAAATGTACTTAAGGAATGTTTCTAGGAGTCAGTGATTTTCAGTAAGGTAAAGGTAAAAGTTCTCCTCAGATATATGTGCTAGTCGTTCCCGACTCTAGGGGGCGGTGCTCTTCTCCGTTTCAAAGCCGAAGAGCCAGCGCTGTCCGAAGATGTCTCTGTGGTCATGTGGCCGGCATGACTCAATGCCAAAGGCGCACGGAACGCTGTTCCGAGTTCACCCCATTACAGGCGCTAGGGGTTCGAACCACTGAACTGCCAACCTTTCAATCAACAAGCTCAGCATCTTAGCCCCTGAGCCACCACAATACCTTAAATCAGAGTCTGAGAATAGTCAGCTTCCCAATGGTTATTCAATATTTTTTTGGGGGGGGGGGCAGAAGCCCGTAGGAAAGGGTTAATCTATAAGAATATGCTTTTTTTTTAAAAAAAATCTTTATTAATTGAAGTGGCCTCTGTAGGTTGTTCATTTGGATTTTTTGTATGCTGCCCAGGGTCGCATACATGTGTGAGATGGGCCACCCATCTTATCAGATTTATCTTATCAATAAATAAATACACCTTCAGACTGAGTATTGAATAGTCCAAGGACATTGGAAGACTACAACAAACTTTTCTTCATTAAAAGTTTTCAGGTAGAGCCTAGACTGGTCTTTGCAAGTTCATCCTTTGCTGAGGAGAAGTTGGAGTAGATAGTCATCAGAGTTTCTTCTTTGGCTCCATTTGTTGTTGTTGTTGTTAGTTGTAAAGTCATTTCTGATCCATCGTGACCCCATGGACAACATTCCTCCAGGCCTTCCTGTCCTCTACCATCCTCTGGAATCCATTTAAGCTTCAGTGACTCTGTCCAGCCACCTTGTTCTCTGCCGTCCCTTCTTCTTTTGCCCTCCATCATTCCCAGCATTAGGCTTTTCTCCAAAGAGTCCTTCCTTCCTTCTCATTAGGTGGCCAAAGCATTTGAGTTTCCTCTTCAGGATCTGGCCTTCTAAAGAGCAGTCAGGGTTGATCTCCTCTAGGACTGACCGGTTGGATCGTCTTGCACTCATAAATTTCTCAAGGTGTCCAAGTTGATCCTTATAATGTGCATCCATGTCATTTTCTTGGCGTTAGCATGGAAGTATCTCCTGAAGATCTTTAAACTTTCCAGTGTAGTCTACAGTCTGGGGGTCCTTCTTTCACTTCCCAGCCCCTCTACTAACCTGGCCAGAGTCAACCTGGTGTCGCTTTACCCCATTACCTCTCCTGCTCCTGCTTGATCCCTCTTTCAGACTTGGAAGCTGGACCATCCCGAAGAGATAAAGGACTCCTTTTCCAGCATCTTTGGAACCAGCAAAGGAGCTTGCTGCTGTGAGGAAGCAAAAGAGATCTTTTTCTTCTCCAGCCCTTACACACATACACACACACGGAAGGAAGGAAGGAAGGAAGGAAGGAAGGAAGGAAGGAAGGAAGGAAGGGAGGGGAGGGAGGGAGGGAGGGAGGGAGGGAGGGAGGAAGGAAGGAAGGAAGACGAGTGGTTGAATTGGGAAAGAATGCGACAATGACAGATACCGAGGGTTGGAAGATATCTAGATTAGAAGGTTGAGGAGAAGGAGAAGACAACCTTCCAGGCGGGGAAATGGAGAGGAGGAGCCCGCAAACTGGATGGAGAGGCGCAGAATTCAACGGTGGAAGGAAGAGGAGAGGTGGAGGAAGAGTTAAAGAGATGGGAGCATAGAGTTAAGAGGGACCCTTCCTCCAGCTGGCCACCTTCCCTCTCCTCAGCCGGAGGGCGCCAGTTGGAGGAAGGGAAGGGTTACTGCATGCGAATATGGGAAGGCCAGCAGCTCTCTCGCCTCCCTTCAATTTCCATCCTTCTGGCTCTTCCCCTTCGCCCGCCCACCCCTCTCCAAAGGGAAAAACCCCACCGGCCTCTCTTTTCGGTCCGATTAATGCACCCACCCACCCAAGTTCTATGCTTGACTCCCCTTCTACCCCTCTACCGGGAACCAGCCCTTCCCGCCGCCCCCCCAAAAATCCCCACTTTTCCAGCGTCCCTCGTCTCCGCCTCTCGCGCCCCCTCCCCATCTCTCCCATTCATTCCCGGAGCCCCGCCTCCTCCGGACGCCCCTCCCCTCCCTCCGGCAAGCTCTTTTCCCCGACCGCTTTGGCTCCTTTTCGATCGCCTGGATCCCTCCTCCTCCTTCTCTCTCCCACCCCTCCCGCCGCATCTCTCTCTCTCTCATTCTCTCCCCCCACCCTCCTGAACTTCTCCCCCCCCCCCTCCCCGCCCGCTCGCCCCCGTCTTTTTCCAGCTTGGCTTGTGCGCGCCTTCCTTTCGCCTCCGGTGGCTGCGAGCTTGATCCATCCGAGGAGGAACGCAGGAAGGAGGAAGAGGAGGAAGAGGAGGAGGAGGGGAAGAGAGGAGGAAGGAGAAGAAGAAGACCTGCCTCAAAGAGGACCCATAAAATAATAATAATAATAATAAGGCGATCACAGCCAGCATCTCTATTCTGATTGTGTGTGTTTTTTTTAAATATCCAGCAAACCCCGAAGGCAAAAGCTTAAGGAGGGCGCGTGGGATTCTATCGGATTTCTTGGAAGATCTCTTCGGGTTCTCGGGGTCTGATCTGCGGGAGGAGAGAGGTGTGTGTGTGTGTTGAGTGTGGGGGGGAAGATCTTCTCTTCCTTTTGAATGCCTGCCCCCCGGAGCAAGGCGCGGGTGTCTTCCGACCGAGCATGAAAAGGACTCCCGCCAGCAGCAGCTCAGCTACCCCACGCCTGCAGCAATCGCCCGGCGCCCACTATGCGCTCTGGATCGAAGGGAGCTCAGCTTCGTCCAAGTTCTGTCACCCCGAGCGAATGAGAAGCCCCGGCGGTCCCCTCATCCCCGCCGAAGAGGAGCGTTAACCCCCCTCCCCCCGGTAAGAGACTTTATATAGATATATAGATTTTTTTTTAAAAGAGCCGTGGCGGTTGTGGATGCTGAGACGATTCTTCCATCTTTTACGCGCCTTTGGGTGGCTTGCTTGCTTGGACCGCAGGGCTGGTCAGGGGTCCGTCTTTCCCCCACCCCCCCTGTTTTTTTCTCCCCAGGTTTCCTCTGCGCCCCCTCTCGCCTTCCTTCAGCCTCTCTCCGGGGTCTCCAACGCTCTTTTCTCCCCCCCCTCCCAGCTTTCTATACTCCCCCCCCCAACCTTTCCAATTTGATTTTTTTTCCAGCTCCGGTCACTCCTGTATCTGGTTCTTAAAAGGGTTGAAGTCATGGGTGTGTGATTGTGCACAATCCTGGGAGGGGGGGGACACACGACAGTTGTGGGTCTGTGCATGCCACTCGTGCAGAGGGGGGGGGGGGACGACGTGCCTTCTGATTCTGATTCTTCTTCTGACTCTCACACAGCTTTGAATGGACTGATCTCTCTCTCTCTCTCTCTCTCTCTCTCTCTCTCTCTCTCTCTCTCTCTCGCTGTCTCTGTCTCTCTTTCCCCCACACACTCCCACCCTCGCCAGGTTTTTCTCCCAACTCCCATGCAGGTTCCCTTTTGCCGCACTCTGCTCTTCCTTAAGCCAGCCAAAGGGTTAAGCGGGTCTCTTGTGTGCTTTGCACACTCGCCGAGTGTGGAATCTCAACGTTGGGTCTGCCTGCGCTCATGCGTGCTTGCCATCTCTTGGGTGGGGGGGGACACACAAGCTGATTCGTATGGACGAGGGAGCAAGGGGAAGCAGAGGTTACATGGGGGACGGGGGTGGGGGAGAGAGGGATAGACACTCAAATTATTCCTTTTCCCCCACCCCACCCCACCCCACCCTCCTTCCCTGCAGGACGGGGAAGGGGGACAATGATGCCCGGAGTGTCCCCAGGGCACCAGGCTGGGGTTGTTCGAATCAATGAACCCCGCATCCCCATTCAAAGATTTAATTAGGTTAAGGTCTCCCATTGCCTTTGGCTTGGCTCATCCTTTTCAAGCAGAGGAAGGGAGAGGGAATGGGTGTGAATATCTACTGCTGGTGTGTGTGTGAGAGAGAGAGAGGGGGGGGGGAGGGCATCCTTGTGTGCTGCAAACAACTCGCCCCTGCACACACTCATCTTAGGTGGGCCTTCACGCCAAGAAAGGTGCCACTTTCATCACCTCCTTTCTTCTCCTTCCAAAGGTCCTGAATGAAGATGGGTGGGAGGAGAAGGCAATTCTCCAAGGTCCGATTCTCTTGAAGGCATCACCCTGCTGGGTTTTCAGAACAAGCGGTCCCTAAGGCTGTTTGGTCAAATCTCTAGATTTTCAAATTGCTTGTGGGGGTGGGGGGGGGAGAGAGAGGAAGGGTTACCTCTACCCTCCAACAGGACTGGGAAGGATTCTTAAAAACCCATTCTAGAAGACTGGAGAGGGCCAATCCTCACACGGAAAGCAAGATGTCAAGAGAGCCTCTAGGAAGGGGGGCCATCTCAGGAGATGGAAGGACAACTCAACTTTGTCTTGTTGGTCCTCTTGGTGGTAGTGGTGGGGGAAACAAGACATGGAAGAAGGAGGGGAGAAGAACCCATGGTGGAACGTAAGATGGGGGATGAGTGTAGATCGGTGGTGCTGTGAGAAGGAGGCTGTTGAGTTCAGAAGACCCCAGATTTCTCCCCATGCTTGGTAGCCAGAAAGAAAAAAAAAGCCCACCATGGGTTGAGGAAGATCTTTTTCCTAGAATTGCAGCTAACCAGAGACTTGGGATGGGTAGTGTCAAGAGAAGACCTGGTAGAGAGAGGAACAAGTCTTGAACTGGTGAGAATTCTCAAATTCTCCTACCGTTTTTCCTCCGGTGGTGAACAACTCTCTGGGGCTGCTGTCGTAGGCACACCAGACTGTGCCATCACTTTG
>CM075968.1:8010735-8105735 GCA_038048745.1 Coluber constrictor foxii
AATAACACCAGGTTGTTGTTGTTGTTATTGTTGCTATTGTTTGGAGTTTCAAGATAATCCTATTCCACTGCTGGAATGGTCTGGGAATAGCCCAGACCTTAACCCAAGTGAAAATCTATGGAGCCGACTAAGAAACTTGTTAGTCAGAAGCGACCTAGCAATAAAACCCAGTTAATAGAAACCATCTGTTAGGAAATGATAGTTACCTAACTTGTTGAGTTGGCAATATCTAAAACCTCAATATACCTTTAAGGCTGTATTGCATCATACTGCTTCCTGATTGGTTAGCTCTGTAGCTAATGTCCTTAAGAGAGAGTTTGAAACATGGTTAGTTTATCTTTGCTACTCTCTGCTGCTCTGTGCTGATCATTATTGATCGTGACTGCTTTTTGCTGTGTTTGCTACTGTTTGCAACTGTTTATTGTGTATGACTACGACAACTGGTAAGAAGACTTTGTTATTGGAATATCCCTGGACTATCGTTTTACTATCTACTGCTTTATCTGTGTATGACCTGGACTGTTTATTGGACTGTGCCTCATTACTATTTTCCTAAAAGTAAACACAACTCAGTGTATCTGTGTGTTGACTGTGGTTATTTGCAACCGCTCTCAGTCGCTTTCCTGTGCACACCCTTGCTACTCTAGGGTTGCTCTGCTAATTCCTCAACACCATCCTTCATTCTTGGTTTCACATTACAACAGCTGCAGAACTCAAAGACTTGGTTCACTCCATGGGAAGACGTTGTAAGGCCGTCATTCCTGCTAAAGGTTATTCAACGAAGGATTCACTGACGTGGCGATCATTTTTGTATATGTATCTTGTTTTTTCTAGGGTGATCATTTTTGTATATCTCGTTTTTTTTCTACCTGTTTCCCTTTTCTTCTTTTTACTGTAATCACTATTCTAACAGCAAATCATTCATAAAAGCTATTGCATTACATTCTTCATTAAATTCTCTTTCCATTGATATATAATTTCCATTGATAGATAATTTCGATGGAAATTATATAATTTCCAAAAAAAAAAGTGGTGTTAATAACTAGTTTTAGAAAATACACTTTTCCCAAAAGGTTTCCATAATTTTGGCTACTATTGTACACAGCCATTCAACTGGAATGGTGATGGCTTTCCTCTTGAGCAGGGAGTTAGACTAGATGACCTCTGAGGTTCCCTTCAACTCTGTCCTTCTGTTAAGGCCAGGAAAAGCCTTGTGTAGCGAAGGAAAAGCCAGTAGGTTGAAAAACGTTGGAATGGCTAATAGCAGGCGAGAGGAATTGGACTTGGTTTATGAGAACTCCTCATGGATAAGAAATCAAACCCTGGATATTTAAAGGATTATTTTAAAGGAGACAAGAATTATTGTGGTCATCAGCAGCCTGTGGAGCTGGCAGCGGAGTCGGACAGCGAGGAGGCTGAAGAAGAACATGGGCCAGTCCTGGAGGCTAGGGAAGGCCCGGATGAGGGCTGTGCGTCGGAGGCAGAGATGGGGCCAGGGCCATTGGGGAGTGATGCGCAGACTTCGGAGCCTCCAGAGGCTGACAGTAGAGAGGCAGAGGAAGAGAAGGAGCCTGTTCCTAGTGCACGTATGAGAAAAGCTGCCAGAAGGCAGGAGCAGCTAAAGCAGAGAGGACGACTCAGGAGTAAGGCCAAGAGATGATTGGCCCCTCCCATAAGGCTTAAAAGAGCAGCAACGGCTCTTGGACTCTTTGCCGGAAAACAACGTTGAGAGATTTGCTTCTTGTTTCACTGTATTCATTTCTTGTCGGCGTCTTCTGCTTCTTGAACTTTTGCCAAGAAAAGCCTTTGGCAGTTTGCCTAAGTATCCCAAGTTGGTGATAAACTTCCTAACCATGAGGACAATGAACCAGTGGAACAGCTGGCCCACCAGAAGTTGTGGGCGCTCCATCACTGGAGGTTTTTAAGAAAAGAATGGACAGTCACTTGTCTGAATGGTTTAGGGTCTCCTGCTTGATAGGGGATTAGACTAGAAGACCTCCAAGGGCCCTTCCAACTTTGTCCTTTCCTTCCTTCTTCTCATCTCATTCTCTCCTTCCTCCCTCCCTCCCTCCCTCCCTTCCTTTTCTTTCCTTCCTTCCTTCCTTCCTTCCTTCCTTCCTTCCTTCCTTCCTTCCTTCCTTCCTTCCTAAAATGGTATAGGGCTGGACTAGAAGACCTTCAAGGTCCCTTCCAACTTTGTCCTTTCCTTCCTTCCTTCCTTCCTTCCTTCCTTCCTTCCTTCCTTCCTTCCTTCCTTCCTTCCTTCCTTCCCTTCCCTTCCCTTCCCTTCCTTCCCTTCCCCCTTCCTTCCTTCCTGCCTTTCCTTTCCCTTTCCTTTCCCTTTCCTTTCCTTTCCTTTCCTTTCCTTTCCTTTCCTTTCCTTTCTTCCTTCCTTCCCTTCCTTCCTTCCTTCCTTCCTTCCTTCCTTCCTGAAATGGCATAGGCTCTCCTGCTTGAGCAGGAGGCTGGACTAGAAGACCTCCGAGGTCTCTTCTAGCTCTATTCGGATTCGGATTCTGAGTCTAGGTTTCTTAGTCGTGTAATAAAAGCCAAGTTCAGTTTCACAGCCCATCTCAGTTGGGTAATGGATGGCGGATAGGTTCTGCGCCTGACTCTTTGGCTTCCGAAGCAATTTTCAAGCCCGTGAGATGGTTTTTTTTCCAAAAATGGCCTTAATTGCATGACTACTGGAGACGCTGAGAGACACAGCAGCTAGCAGAAAGAAAAATAAAAAAACGACGCTGTGTTGAATTTCCTCCCACTTTGCATTTCTAGTTAAGTGCTCGAGGGTGAAGCCATGCGTGCTAGATAACTATCTAACCATGGACATCAAATTAAGTTGGTTTACTGCATTTCTATTCTGTCCCTTTTTTTGGAAACTCAGGATGAGGTGTTATAAGGGTTATAAGCTTACCCATAATAACCATCCAGTAAACATCCGGAGTGAGACCTTTGATCCAGAACTGACCCTTCCTTTGCAGTGGCTTGACTCGTGAAGCTTCCAGTGGTGTATTCTCATTAGCTGAGCAAAGAGATCAAAGGGAAACTCGTTATTATTCCTTGAAAAAAAAATCAATCTTCAAGAAAGGACTAAAAATGACCATAAAAGAGCGTCGGCTGAGATCTAAGTAGACGAACGTGGGATTGGAACGCATCCATCATGACTTTCAGCAGATGGTTTCTCCCGAAGCCAACCTTCGAAGATGGATGGGGAGCCGTCCACAGCTCATCTATCAGAGATCTCAAAGGATGCCACGGTTAATGGCTTCCTGAAACCGAAAGGTCCACGGAAAACCAATCGGATTGTGCCATCCGGTGCCATGCCACAAATCATCTCGTTTTCCAAGCCGAGGTGGCCTTCAGAAGTTTTGAGCTACAAATCTGATCTTTTCTTGCCGGCTGACACCACGAACGGTGCCTGTTCAAAACATCTGAAGGACGTCGGTAGACAAATTGAAGAGAACAGTTGACTCCCACCCCCCACCAGCTCTGGCTTAAAACAAGTCTTCGCGATGGCTTTACCATAAGTAGACATTGTCTTTGCCTAGTTTTGCATGTTGCAGAACTGCTGTGTGTCTGTCTGTCTGTCTGTCTATCTAATTTATCCACCTATTCTCTCTTCCTTTTCCTGTCTGTCTGTTTCTCTCTCTATTTTATTCTCTCTCTCATTTATTCTCTCTCTACTTACCTACCTAACTGTGTGTGTGTATCTCTCCCTCTCTCTTCTCTCTCTCTTCCTGTCTGTTTGTCTCTGTCTCTCTATTTATTCTCTCTCTCAATCTAGTTACCTACCTACCTACCTGTCTCTCTCTGTGTGTCTGCCTGCCTGCCTGCCTGCCTGCCTGCCTATCTATCTATCTATCTATCTATCTATCTATCTATCTATCTATCTATCTATCTATCTATCTATCTATCTATCTATCTATCTATATCATCTATCTCTCTCTCTCTCTCTCTCTCTCTCTCTCTCTCTATCTATCTATCTATCTATCTATCTATCTATCTATCATCTATCTATCTATCTATCTATCTATCTATCTATCTATCTATCTATCTATCTATCTATCTATCTATCTATCATCTCCTCTCTCTCTCCTATTCACTCTGTCTCTTCTCTCTCTCTTCCTGTCTGTCTGTCTCTATTTATTCTCTCTCTCAATCAACCTACCTACCTGCTTGCCTGCCTCTCTCTGTCTGTCTGTCTGCATATCTATCTATCTATCTATCTATCTATCTATCTATCTATCTATCTATCTATCTATCTATCTATCATCTATCTATCTATCTATCTCCTCTCTCTCTCTCTCTTCTCTCCCTCTTCCTGTCTGTCTGTCTATCTGTCTCTGTCAATTTATTGTCTCTCTCAATCAACTTACCTACCTACCTACCTACCTGCCTCTGTCTGTCTGTCTGTCTGTCTGTCTGTCTGTCTATCTATCTATCTATCTATCTATCTATCTATCTATCTATCTATCTATCTATCCTCTCTCTCTTTCTCTCTCCCCATCATCATATATGGAATAAAGCTCTGGTCCTCTAACATCCTCTTCAACACTACTTATAAAATAACACAGTCCTCGACTTATAACCATTCATTTAGTGACTGTTCGAAGTCACAACAGCCTTGTAAAAAAGTGGCTTCTTACCATTTTTTACACTGACGACTGTTGCAATTAGCCCCATGACCATGTGATCAAAATTCAGATGTTTGGTAAACGGTTCCTATTTATGATGCTTGCATTGTCCTGTGGTCACTTTTACGACCTTTTGACAAACAAAGTCAATGGGGAAGCTGGATTCATTTAACAACCATGTTCCTAACTTAAGAACTTCAGGGATTCACTTAACAACCGTGGCGAGAAACGTCGGACAATGGGGCAAAACTCACTTGAACAACTGTCTCGCTTAGCTTAGCAACGGGAAGTTTGGGCTCGGTTGTGGTTGTAAGACGAGGACTGCCTGTATAAGTGGCCCAAATTTCTACCTTTGGATGACTAGGATGGTGAAATGATTCTTCAATATAGAAAAAAAGACATTTCTTTCAAGCCATTGTGAAATAATTGGACAATAGGTATCTTTCTCTCCTTTATGTTAGCCATGATAAAAGCAGGCGGTGATCCATTCCATTATCCCTCTCTTTATTTTCCAAGCTGGCCTATGGCTTGAAAGAACACAAGCTTCTTAAAAAGAGATAGCGATTCTTGGGTGTTGTTTTTCTTTTAAGTGAAATAATTTAAAAATAAAATCCATTCTTTAATCCATGTTAAGGCTGCCTCTTGATAATACAATTCCCAATTCGGTAGGCGAAACCCACCTCTAGTTCTTGCATCTTGTTGCATTTTGTAGCGCCAAACTTATTAGAGCAAACAGAAGAATATGGGAAAGTAGCAGGTCTGAAAATCAATAAAGAGAAGACAAAGATATTAGTCAAAAATATGAAGGAGAAAATAATTTTTTAAAAAATGACAGAGAAACTGACCAGTGGTGAGTTCCTCCCGGTTTGGCCTGGTTCGGCCGAGCTGGTAGTTGGTGACGATATGATGTCACCGAACCGGTTCTGCCCCCCACCCCCACCCCCATTATTCTTATCTTTTATTTGGCCCCAGCCCCAATCTATTGCTGCTTCCTGAGTCCCAGCTGATCAGCTAGAAGGAAAAAAAACTGCTTAAACTCTTGCCGCAGGACTTCAACGGGCCGCCCTACAGCTGATTAGTGTTAAAAGGCAGTGTGGTGGTAGACCGGTGCCTCAAAAACCAATGAGTAGACTGGTGCCTCCAAAAACCAATGAGTAGACCAGTGCCTCCAAAAACCAATGAGTAGACCAGTGCCTCCAAAAACAAATGGATAGACTGATGCCTCCAAAAACCAATGAGTAGACTGGTGCTTCCAAAAATGAATGAGTAGACTGGTGCCCTCCAAAAATGAATGAGTAGACCGGTGCCTCCAAAAACAAATGGGTAGACTGGTACAGCTCTGCAAGCAGTTAAAAGCCTGGTAGACCAGTACCTTTGGTAAATCCTAAAGAATTGTCACATGACCATCAAACCACGCCACAAAATAAGCCATGCCCACAGAACCAGTAGTAAAAAAATTTAGAACCCACCCCTGAACTGGACATTCAAATTGTGAAGAAAGTGAACTATTTGCGCATTTATCTGACATCAAGATGTGCAACGCTCAAGGAAGACAATATTATAAACTAAAAAAACAAATTGAAACAGACCTGGAGAAATGGGGAAACTTGCAATTATCACTAATGGAAGAATAGCATTCATAAAAATGAATGTATTACCAAAAATATCATTTCTATTTCAAACTGTACCAATAAAACCGGAGAAAAAAAAAATATTTTGAAGAGTGGAAGAAAATAACGTGAAATACGTGTGGCAAGGAAAAAGAGCAAGAATCAACAGAAAAATGCTACAAGATTAAGTGAAATGATTTACGAGCCCAAAAACTCTCATGCTTAAAAATCAGGAAACCCAGGTATCTCAAATGAATGAATGAGAAGCTGAGCTACCATGGTCAAAGCAAATTGGTAGTAGATAAGGGAAAACAGAATTCAAAATGGGCTGGACTAAGATCTTTTGTGGGTGTGAAGGGACTCAAAGCTGCTGACTTGTTTGTCTCCTCCCTCCCTCGGGCTCAGCTCCTTAATCATACCACGTTGCCTTTTGAAAGCCATGTTTCCACGCATTAGTGAAATACTTTTCCTCGAGAAGATGCACAGAAGATGCCCAATAAATGCAAAAAATAAAAAATAAAAAAATAAATTAGTGATGAATCCCCCCCTTTTTTTACTACCAGTTCTGTGAGCGTGGCATGGTGGACGTGGTGTTGCTTGGTGGGTGTGGCAGAGGAAGGATACTGCAAAATCCCCATTCCCACCCCACTCCAGGGGAAGGATACTGCAAAATCTCCTTTCCCACCCATTCCAGGGGAAGGATACTGCAAAATCCCCATTCCCACCCCACTGGGGCCAGCCAGAGATGTTATTTGCCAGTTCTCCGAACTGCTCAAAATTTCCGCTACTGGTTTTCCAGAACCTGCCAGAACCTGCTGGATTTCACCCCTGCCTTGGAGTGAACATTAGGGATTATTTGCAGGCAATTTCCCCTATGGAAAGTGTGAAGTCAGCCAGGTTGGAGTAATAGTAGAGAATTCAAAGGAATTAGCTAAAAAAATAACCCTCTAAAAGCACGGCTCGCTCTTCTTCTGTGTAAATGCTTTTTTAATGGATGTTTTTAATGGCTGTACAGTGATGTGCTTTTTACTGGTGGCACTCTTCTGTGCTTGGTGTTCTTTCTAGAAATCCCTTGCCCCATTATTTTTCATAGACTTAAAAGAGGATTTTGCAGGTAATCAGTTCTCTGGCAAACCGGAGGAATCTAGTCAACTACAAGTTCTTTGTTAATGACTTTGTGTCTCCTACTGATTGTGAGTATCATAAGTATAATTCCTAGTCATTAGCTGCGGTGGCTTGGGTTCTTGGGAGTTGTAGCATTCATGGGGGAGGGGGCAATTTGAAGTGATAGTATTCTTCAGAGGAAGATTAATTATTACAGCATACTGAATAAAAGAGTTGGAAAGGACCTTGAAGGTCTTCTTGATCAATTCCCTTGTTGTGGTTCACCAACAACCTGCTGAGCTAGCAACAGAGTCGGACAGTAAGGAGGCTGGAGAGGAACATGGGCCAGTCCTGGAGTTTGAGGAAGGCCCAGATGAGGGCTCTGCGTCAGAGGCAGAGATGGGGCCAGGGCCATCTGGGAGTGATGTGCTGCCTCCAGAGCCTCCAGAATTGGACAGCAGAGAGGCAGAGGAACAGGAAGAGCCTGTTCCTAGTGCACGCATGTGCAGAGCTGCCAGAAGGCAAGAGCAGCTGAAGCAAAAAGGACGACTCAGGAGTAAGGCCAGGAGATGATTAGCCCCTCCCACAAGGCTTAAAAGAGCAGCAAAGGCTCTTGGGCTCTTTGTTAGGAAGCAACGTTGCTAAATCTGTTTTCCAGTTGGCGTCTCTTGTTTCTGAACTTTGTGGGGCTTTGCCAAGAAAGGCCTTTGGCAGGTGCAAAGACGCTAAAGGTTTGTGATAAACCCGAAGGACTGTTTCTGAAGGACTTTGGAATTAAATTGGACTAAGCTGGGAATGAATGTAATTTTCAGCTGTTATAATAAAATAGGTTGTTTGAGCCAAATTGTGTTCTGTAATGATTAAGTGGACCTAGGTCACAACACTCCTATTGAGGAAGGAAGGAAGGAAGGAAGGAAGGAAGGAAGGAAGGAAGGAAGGAAGGAAGGAAGGGAGGGAGGGAGGGAGGGAGGGAGGGAGGAGGGAGGGAGGGATAACTGGGTTGGAAGAAAACTTGGAGGTCTCCTAGTCTAACAAGAAGCAATGGGTGGAAAACTAATCAAGGAGAGAAGCAACCTAGAATTAAGAAGAAATTTGACAGTGAGAACAATTAATCATTGGAACAGAAGTTGCCTTCAGAAGTTGTGGGATGCTCCATCACTAGAGGTTTTCAAGAAGAGATTGGACAGAGATTAGACAGCCACTTGTCCAAAATGATTGGACAGCCAAGCAAGAGACCTTATACCATTCTGGAAAACCTCCAGTGATGGAGCATCCCACAACTTCTGGAGGCAACTTCTGTTCCAATGATTAATTGTTCTCACCATCAGGAAATCTCGCCTTAATTCTAGGCTGTTTCTCTCCTTGATTAGTATTTATTTATTTATTTATTTATTTATTTATTAGTTTGATTTATATGCTGCCCTTCTCCGAAGACTCAGGGCGGCTTACAATGCATTAAGCAATAGCCTTCATACTTTTGTATATACCTGCTTAGTAGGGCTTTCGGCCCCCTCTAAGTGGTGTTCTTTTTTATACAAAGTCAGCTTATTGCCCCCACAATCCGGGTCCTCATTTTACCTACCTCGGAAGGATGGAAGGCTGAGTCAGCCTTGAGCTGGTGAGATTTGAACTTGCAGTAATTGCAGGCAGCTGGCAACTAAGTGCTACTTTAACAGCACTTAGTCCACTGCGCCACCAGCCTCTTGTTCTGCCCTTAGGTGGTGGACAAAGAAGGAACGGATGGAAACTTAATACATGCCTTTACAAGCAGAGAGAGAGAGAGAGGAGAGAGGAGAGAGAGAGAGAGAGATGCAATTGAACCATCCTTGAGTTGCTCCAGAAGCATAAATAAAATTCTTAAAAATCAGGATAGGTTGTGTGTGTGAGAGAGAGGAGAGAGAGAGTCATTAAGCCTTGAGGGCACCCATTAGGGATGATGATGAGAAAGACAAAATTCTTTGAATGTGGAATGGAACGAAGCCAAACCCATTTGAAAATGGAACAAAAAAATAAATAAAACGAATCCTTTTTTCAAGGGGAGAAAATGAACGTCTGCAAGAGCAGAGGAATTTCCAGCCGCAGAGGTCATGAGAGCATCGCAAGAATTAAATTCATGACGACACAATGCTCAGCGTTGGTCAAGTTCGACTCGGCTCTTGGTAATTAAGGGGAAATGGCTGTGGTGCCCTCTGCCATCGTGCAGAAGGATCCATTTCTGGGAATGACTAGATGGAGAATTAACCAGTGAAAGAAAGTTGGGATTCTTTCCATATTTGGTGGGCTCTACATGGAGATAAAAAAAAATTGCTGTGCAATGAAGTGGTGATATCTAAGGAGAAGATGCTTGATTTGGATGTGGACCAGATGCTTAAGCCACCCTCAAGATGGCAACCATTTTTCTGTGTTGGAATTTTTGTTTTCTTTTTTCCTTTTCTTTTTCTTTTTCTTTTTGGAGGATTTTTGTTCTGTTAAATTGATGTACCTCTGTTCTTCAGGAGCTCAAGGTAAACTTCCCAGGGATTTTTCTTCTTGTTGTTCCATCTCCACCATGATCTTCTGAAGAAGGTTGGATTAACAGAGATAACAGATGAACAGAGTTGGAAGGGGATCTTGTAGGTCATCTAGTCCAACCCCCGCTCAAGCAGGAGACCCTACACCCTTTCTGACAAATGGCAGTCCAATCTTTCTTGAATGTCTCAGGTGATGAAGCTCCCACAACTTCTGAAGGCAACTTCTGTTCCATGGGTTGATTGTTTCTCACTGTCAGAAAGTTCCTCTCATTTCTAGGTTGAATCTCTCCTTGGTCAGTTTCCATCCGTTGTTCCTTGTCTGGCCTTGGAAAATAACTTGACCCCCTCCTCTTTGTGGCAACCCCTCCAAAATTGGAAGACTGCTATCATGTCTCCCCTGGTCCTTCTCTTCACTAGACTAGCCATGCCCAGTTCCTGCAACCGTTCATCGTATGTTTTAGCCTCCAGCCCGTTCATCATCTTGCTTGCTCTTCTCTTCACTCTTTTTAGAGTCTCAATATCTTTTGTATAGTGTGGTGACCAAAATTGGATGCACTATTCTAAGCATGATCTTATCAAGGCTTTATAGAGTGGTATTAGTACCTCCCTTGATCTTGATTGTATCCCTCCGTTAATGCAATTTAGGATTGTGTTGGCTTTGTCGGCTGCCGTCGCACACTGCTGGCTTGAAGTGACACTGTCCCAAAGTCACTCCCTGAATTTCAGTAGTCAAAGGTGGAGGCCCCTTCCCAGTTATAATAACACTTTTTATACCACCAAATCACAGTATTTCTGCAAAAAAGGACCTCTAGAGCTATATGTGGGAGAGATGACTTCTGGGATGCAAACTCCAATCTGTTAAGAGTGGGATAAAGCATTTCTATTTTCAGCCTCACTTAGACACTGCTATTTAACTCGCTCAAGGCTTTGATTAAATTTTTGAGGATAAACTACCCGTAGAAATTTCCAACTTCAGTATCTGGCAACTCTTGTAAAAAAAGGCCAGACAGAGGTGATCCTGTTTCCAACCCCAGGAGAATTCCTGTCACTTAAAGCTGACAATGCCAGCTTATTTTACATGGATGGATGCCCTGATTTAATAGAAGGTGACAGCTTGCGCCATCAAGGTGCGGGAGGGAAAAAGAAAAAAAATAATAATAACATGGCTTGCTTTCGGTATGATTGATCCAGGTGTGTTGGGACTGAAAAGGACAAAATAGCAGAGTTGGAAGGGACCTTGGAGGTCTTCTAGTCCAACCCCTTGCCCAAGCGGGAGACTCTGCAACCTTAAACACTCAAACAGCCATTTGAACCCGTTTCCCACAGAAAAGAAAACACCGGGAGCCACAAAACCTGGGTGGGCGTGGCCAACTCGACGTCACTCACTTCCACCAGTCACATGACCACCGCTTCTAGCCACGCCTACCCAGCCAGTCATTAGGGCAGAGAACCAGTTAAAAAACACCGGGAACCACAAAATTCTTTTGACAACTCTCTCTCTCCCCTCTCTCCCTCCCTCTCCCACCTTCTCCTTTTCTCTCTGTCTCTTTCTCTCTCTCTCCTCCTCTCTCTGTATCTCGCTGTCTCTGCCCTGGCTGCTTCTCCATCCCCTTACTTTCTCAGGCCAGGTGAGGAGTGACTGGGAGGGGAGGGCGAGGGATGGGCTCACCCGACAGGGAGCCACAGTAGAGGGCTCAAAGAGCCGCATGCGGCTCCGGAGCCCCAGATTGCTGACACCTGCTCTGTACCATTTCAGACCAATGGTTATCCAACCTCTTCTTAAAAACTCCCAGTGTTGGAACATTCATAACTTCTGGAGGCAAGGAGTTCCACTGATAAATTGTTCTAACGGTCAGGAAATTTCTCCTTAGTTCTAGGTTGCTTCTCTCCTTGATTAGTTTTCATCCGTTGCTTCTTGTCCTGCCTTCTGGTGCTTTGAAGAATAGTTTGACTCCCTCTTCTTTGGGGCAGCCCCTGAGATATTGGAACATTATTATCACATCACCCCTAGTCCTTCTTTTCATTAAATAAGAAATTGTTTAGACAACTTCCCGGACTTTTAATGCTCTGTTATCACAGTTGGCTTTGGCGCAAACTTTTCGTACCATTTTATCTGAACCTCCCCAACTGTTTGTTATCTCATGACAATGTATTCCACAAATAACCACTGCAATATGCTCTCTCTCTCTCTCTCTCTCTCTCTCTCTCTCTCTCTCCCTCCCTCCCTCCCTCCCTCTATCCCTCCCTCCCTCTATCCCTATCTCTCTCTCTCTCTCTCTCTATCTTTCGACTGTTCTGATATTAGTGATGTGTATCTCTCTGCCTTCATCTCCTTCCAAACATCTGCAGGTCTTAGAGTGATCTTGTTCCTCCTTTTTTAGCTGCAGCAAAACCAAGGCAATCCAGGGAGGGGAAGGGCTAAACAAATTCCAGACCAAGTGAGTCATTTTGGCACAGCTCGGCTTTTGCATCCAGATGGAACGAAGTGTCTGCAAAATTCGCCCAAGGGGTAATGGGGGAAAGTTTCTACTGAGATAGTTGTTGGGTTTTTTGTTTTTTTTTCAGAGGAAAGGGAAGGAAGATGGAAAACAGAGAAGGTAGAAGCTAGAGGTTTGTGGAGATTCTCGGTCATCCAGGTCATGGTTGTCCCAAAGGTGGTGAGTCCACTAGGTGGTGAGTCCACTAGGAGAAGGGCGGTATATAAATGTAATAAATAAATAAATAAAGGTGCTTTTTCAAAAGGCAACTGGACTTTCTTTTTGCTTGAAGACACTTTGCTTCTCATCCATGAAGTATCCTTAATTTTGCACTGATGAGAAGCAAAACTTCTTCTTCTTCTTCTTCTTCTCCTTCTCCTTCTCCTTCTCCTTCTCCTTCTCCTTCTCCTCCTCCTCCTCCTCCTTCTCCTCCTCCTCCTCCTCCTCCTCCTTTGTCTTCTTCTCTTCCTTCTTCATAATCTGCTCTTCTTCTTCTTCTTCTCCTCCTCCTCCTCCTCCTCCTCCTCCTCCTCCTCCTCCTTTGTCTTCTTCTCTTCCTTCTTCATAATCTGCTCTTCTTCTTCTCCTCCTCCTCCTCCTCCTCCTCCTCTTTTCCTCCTCTTCCTTGTCCTTTGTCTCTCCCTCCTCCTCCTCCTCCTCCTCCTCCTCCTCCTCCTCCTTTTTCTAAAAAACAATCCAAGAATCTCCATAGACAAGAATTTTCAAAATCGTACTAAGCCCCTTTCTCAAAAAAAAAAAAAAAAAAATCTGTGAAGATCAAGGTACATGGATGTTATGATGCAACTTCTTGAACAAAGGCCCATTTGTTTCTTGTCCCACCAGGATGTCCCAAAGCCATCGGTGGCGAAAGAAAACCCACTCCCCCAAATTTCTGTGGAGATTCTCAGTCACCTAGGTCATGGTTGTTCCAAAGCTGCTTTTTCAAGAGGCAACTGGATTTTCTTGGTTTTTCCTTGAAAAAACCAAGAAGCTTCTTCGGTTTTGACTGCGGTCGTCAGTTCTGACTTCATGGATGAGAACTGAAAACAAAAACAAAGCAAGGCCAGATGCCTTTTGAAAAAGCAGCTTTGGGTAGAAGCTAGAGGTGGAAGGAGCAGACAGAGAACTAGCAAAAATTGGAGAAAGAGGTGTTTATAAACCCTGTCAGGTATGGACATGGCATCCATTGATAAGATGGTTGTCAATACAGAGATAAGATAGCATTGAAGACTGAGTGACTGCAACGTGTAGATTGTAGAAGCAACGAGGAGATGCGGTGGAAAGATAGAAGCTGCAGAAGAGAGAAACTGCCTGGGTTAGTCAGACTTTTTAGCCAGAGGAGAGAGGTTCAATCAATCAGAATAAAGCTGGAAGAGACCTTGGAGGTCTTCTAGTCCAACCCCCTGCTCAAGCAGAGGAGACCCTATATACCATTTCAGCTCAGTGGATATCCAGTCTCTTCTTAGAAACTTCCAATGTTGAAGCACCCACAGTTTCTAGAGATAAGCCATTCCACTAATTATTTGCTCTCACAATTAAAGACATTTCTCCTTAGATCTAGGTTGCTTCTCTGCTGGATTAGTTTCTATCTGTTGCTTCTTGTCTTGCCTTCAGGTGCTTGGAAGAATAAATCAGAATAACCAGAACCCTTGGAGGTCTTCTAGTCCAGCAGTCACCAACTGGTGATCCATGGACTACCATGGATGTTGGTGGTCGTCAGAAAATTCTTTGCATGTTTTATATTGCACTCAATCAGGGGTTTTCAAATTACGGCCCCTGGGCCGGATACGTGCAATGAACGTTTGTGTTGCTACAGAGAATCTCCCCTTTGGGGTCTTTTTGGGTAGGTTGGAGGGGGGCAAAAATTCTGACTTGGGGTCTGCTTCAGCCTCTTGGTGTGGGGCTTTGGGCGAAGGCTGGAGGGAAGCACCACTGGTGGCGAAGAGCCAAAGAGCCTCGTTCCAGTGGGACTGCCTCATGGCCTGGAACTGGTTGACTGTCTCAACCCACTGAGCCTCCAGGTGCCAGTACCTGGCCTTGCACTCCCTCAGGTCTTCCCTCTGTTTGGAAATCCTATCCTCCTAGTCCTCAGGGAGGTGCTTCTGCTGATCCTCCTTCTTGGCCAGATCCAATTTGAACTGAGCTGTTTTGCCAACTCTTTCTCGTGGTGGTTGCTTAGCTCCAACAACTGCTTCCTGTTGGGGCCCTAAGAAGCTCGGGTGGGCAGACGAGGAGTGGCTGAGAGAGTAGGGGCGAGTAGAGGCCATCGAGCATGAGTGACATTGAGTTAGCCATGCCTGCTCAGTCACATGACCATCTAGCCACGCCCAACAAGCCAGTCATTAGGCAGATCGTATCAGTGGTCCGCAGGATTTAAAATTATGAATTTAGTGGTCCCTGAAGTCCGAAAGGTTGGTGACCCTATTCTAGTCCAACTTCCTGCTCAATCAGAAGTCTTTGTGCCATTTCAGACAAATGATTGTCCAATCTCTTCTTAGTAAACCTATTGTGCTGGAGCCCTCACAACTTCTGGAGGCAAGCTGTCCCACTGATTAATTGTTCTCACGATTCAAGAAATTTCTCCTCAGTTCTAGGTCTTTCCGTGCTGAGTTTCCATCCATTGTTTCTTTCTTTTTTTTAAAAAAAAAAAAAAGTTTTATTTTTGAGTTAAAATAAAAAACAGCTTTAAAAACATCATCCTTACAAACAATCATAGACAGCATCTTGGTCGGTCTGAATCATTTCGTGCTTACAATTTTCCAAATCTCATCGTGTAACAATTATTCTTCAGTTGAACAGAAGATAAATATTTAACCGTTTTATCAAAAGTTTCATTTTATATATGCTATCTCATCTCCATACTTTTTTTGTCAAACCATTGATAAAATATCTCCCATATCAAATAATACTGCTTATCTTCCTGTTCTCTTATTTCAAATGTCAATCTACTCATTTCAGCACAGTCCAACATTTTCTTAATAATTTCTTCATCGGTAATTATCTTCTCTCCTTTCCAATTTTTGGCAAATACAATTCGAGCCGCTGTTAAAATGTTCACAATGAAGTATTGTAGTTCTTCATTCAATGTCTCTGATAGAATCCCCAATAAAAATATCTCTGGTTTAAAATCAATATGTCTCTTTATTAGCCCATCCATTGTTTCTTATCCTGCCTTCTGGTGCTTCGGAAAATAGGTTGACAAACCTCCTCCCTCTTCTCTGTAGCAGCCTCTCAAATATTGGAATACTGCTCTCATGTCACCCCTAGTCCTTCCAGGTTAGGGGCATGTGGGAAAGAAGACAATTTCACCTTCAAGATCATGGACAAGCAAGACAAACAATCATACCTGTACAATATATTTTTAATCCTCAACCTCATTTCTGGGCAAATCAGAGATTAGGAACTGTGGTCTTCCAGATATTATTAAACTCCCTTCGGCAACACCAAACGCAATGAGTAATAAAGACACTGGAGGTCATCTAAAGCCTTTGATGTTATTAATCTTCTTTAAAGAGAAAAAAGAAACACATCTCAGACCCATTCATCCCCAGGTCGATGCCTTTTAAGTCCAGTGGGGTTGTTTCCTTAGTAACAATGGAGCACGGAGTCGGATATTATGGGCTGTGCAAAAGAGCCCGAGTTGAATGTTGATGCCTTTGATATTGTCAGATTATTGCTAGGGTCTTGACATCCCGGTAAAGATATCCAAGCTACTGTATTCTCTTTGTTCATTTTTTAAAAAAGTCGTTTGTTATGTAGAGTACTTTACTTTATCAGTGAAACGACTTGCGTCCGGACGCTGTGAATGCTTCGACACTGGAGGTGCTTAATAAAGAGACTGGACGGCCATTGGCCTGAAATTGTATGGGGCCGTGATGGTGAACCTATGGCATAGCCATATCAGTGGGCACGCCAGCTCAGCTCCTAGAGAGGCTCTGGAGGCTGGGGACAGCAAAAAGGTCACTTCCTGTCCCACCGGGAGTTGGGAAATGGGCCGTTTCAGGCCTCCGGAGGGCCTCCAAGGGAGTGGGGAAGGCTGTTTTCGCCCTCCCCTGATGCATAGAGAGGATCTGGAGACAGATGAGAAAGAAAAACGGGCCTACCGGGCCATCACGTGCCAGGAGTGGGGGAGGAAGGGGGGTTATACACACATGTGCAGGGTGGGGCGCATAGAATTATGGGTGTGGCCATGCAAGTGCGTGCATGAACCTCCCCCACCCACCCCTCCTGGCACGCGATGGCCAAAAGGTTAGCCATCAGTGGTGTAGGGTTTCCTGCCTGAGCAGGGGGTTGGACTAGAAGACCTCCAAGGTCCCTTCCAACTTTGTTATTTTGACTCTGTTTTCCATTCCATTCCATTCCATTCCATTCCATTCCATTCCATTCCATTCCATTCCTATTCCTATTCCTATTCCTATTTCTCTTCTATTTTGAATTCTAGTCTAGTCTAGTCTAGTCTAGTCTAGTCTAGTCTATTCTGGTCTGGTCTAGTCTAGTCTAGTCTACCAAATCCCATCCCATCCCATTCCTATTCCTATTCCTGTTTTGAATCCTATTCCATTCCATTCCATTCCATTCCATTCCATTCCATTCCATTCCATTCCATTCTATTCTATTCTATTCTATTCTATTCTATTCTATTCTATTCTATTCTATTCTATTCTTAGTCCTAGTCCTAGTCCTAGTCCTAGTCCTAGTCCTAGTCGTCCTAGTCCTAGTCCTAGTCCTAGTCCTAGTCCTAGTCCTAGTCCTAGTCCTAGTCCTAGTCCTAGTCCTAGTCTAGTCTAGTCTAGTCTAGTCTAGTCTAGTCTAGTCTACCCCATCCCATCCCATCCCATCCCATTCCTATTCTTATTCCTATTCCTATTTTGAATCCCATTCCATTCCATTCCATTCCATTCCGTATTCTATTCTATTCTATTCTATTCTATTCTATTCTATTCTATTCTATTCTATTCTATTCTATTCTATTCTATTCTATTCTATTCTATTCTATTCTATTCTATTCTATTCTATTCTATTCTATTCTATTCTATTCTATTCTATCCCTATCCCTATCCCTATCCCTATCCCTATCCCTATCCCTATCCCTATCCCTATCCCTATCCCTATCCCTATCCCTATCCCTATCCCTATCCCTATCCCTATTCTATTTTGAATCCTATTCCATTCCACTCCATTCCATTCCTGACCCCCTCATATTATGACTTTGCTTACGGGAACTTACGGGAACACTAAGGACCACTGTTTGCAACCCAATTGACTGGCCCAGACCTTACAATTCTTCTTTCAACTGGAACAGATCTGTTTCAAGAAAGGTGCATTTATTTGGAGAGGCCTGTTTTCCATCTCTGCACCCTGCTGCAAACTCGCCGTCCCCTTCCATTTCACACAGGGAGAGAAACAACCATTTTCAGCTTGTCACCGAGAGAGAGAAGGGACAGGTTAATGCTTGGGTTGGAGAAGAGAAGGCCGTGGGAGTTTTGATTGATGAGGGATTTGCCTTGAAGACACTTTCCTCATTTGATCTCTGGGTTCCCTCCCCACCACCACATCTGCTGGAGGAGAAATTTAGAAGGTCAGCCTTGCTGTTCTGAAATCCAAAACTCTGCTTTGATCCCATCCCTAGCTCAGATAATGTCCTTTCAAACATCATGCCTCTGGATTTTGGTGCAATGGATTTGTGCTGCTTATAACCGTCTCCAAGGGCTGAGATGCTTTCAATGCGCGATGCGGGTTGCATTTGTGTGGATATTGAGGTAGATTTTTTTTTTAAGGCCTGGTAAATTGTCAAGGTGGAACTGCTTGTGTTTGGGACAGGAAATGGCCGAGTCAGTCTTTGGGACCGACCCCTCGGCCGGTCACTGAACAGAGTCATATATTTGGTTTGTTTAGATGGCTTTCCAAAGTCAGTCATGGTTTGTCAAAAGATACAGGGACAGTTCTGTGCAATGGACTAATCTGCATTAAGCTTGCTGGTTGAACCTCTTTCTTTCTTTCTTCCTTCCTTCCTTCCTTCCTTCCTTCCTTCCTTCCTTCCTTCCTTCCTTCCTTCCTTCCTTCCTTCCTTCCTTCCTTTGGGAAACAAACCACTGGGTGTTACTTGGAACCCTGACTTATTTTCTTTCTTTCTTTCTTTCTTTCTTTCTTTCTTTCTTTCTTTCTTTCTTTCTTTCTTTCTTTCTTTCTTTCTTTCTTTTTCTTCCTTCCTTCCTTCCTCCCTCCCTCCCTTCCTTCCTTCCTTTCCCTCTTCCTTCTTTCCTTCCTTTCTGTGGGGAACACCCCATTGGGTGTTACTTGGAACCTGACACTCTTTCTTTCTTTCTTTCTTTCTTTCTTTCTTTCTTTCTTTCTTTCTTTCTTTCTTTCTTTCTTTCTTTTTCTTCCTTCCTTCCTTCCTTCCTCCCTCCCTCCCTTCCTTCCTTCCTTTCCCTCTTCCTTCTTTCCTTCCTTTCTGTGGGGAACACCCCATTGGGTGTTACTTGGAACCCTGACACTCTTTCTTTCTTTCTTTCTTTCTTTCTTTCTTTCTTTCTTTCTTTCTTTCTTTCTTTCTTTCTTTCTTTCTTTCTTTCTTTCTTTCTTTCTTTCTCTCTCTCTCTCTCTCTCTCTCTCTCTCTTCCTTCCTTTTTCTTCCTTCCTTCCTTCCTTTCTTCCTCTTTCTTTCTTTCTCTTTCTTTCTTTCTCTTTCTTTCTTTCTTTCTTTCTTTCTTTCTTTCTTTCTTTCTTTCTTTCTTTCTTTCTTTTCTTTCTCTCTCTCTCTCTCTCTCTTCCTTCCTTTTTCTTTCTTCCTTCCTTCCTTCCTTCCTTCCTTCCTTCCTTCCTTCCTTCCTTCCTTCCTTCCTTCCTTCCTCTTTCTTTCTCTTTCTCTCTCTCTCTCTCTCTCTCTCTCTGTCTCTCTTCTTCTTCTTTCTTGTTCTCCTCCTCCTCCCCCTTTCTTTCCTTCCTTCGTTCTTTCCTCCCTCCCTCCCCTTCCCTTCCTTCATGTCGAAAATGGTCTAAAGCCACTTTTTTCAGTGCCTTTGTAACTGTGAACGGTCACTAAACAAACCATTGTAAGTCAAGGACTATCTGTATTTAATAAATACAGCCAACTGGGGTATAGTGCGTTCTATGCACGCACGACTTCCCATCAAGAGTTTAGCTTTCGTTTGGGTACAACATCAGATGCGGGAAGCACATCCTGAACTCAGAAAGAGTTCGGGATGTGACCACAGAGTTGGAAGGGACCTTGGAGGTCATCAAGCCCCACCCCCTGCTCACGCATGAGACCTGTAGTAGGCCTTTCTGATCGACAAAGCTCAGCGTCTTAGCCACTGAGCCACCTAGCCAGGCTTCGAACTCTAAGGATGCGGTTGGTGAATTTTCGATGCGGGAGCATGATAAAAAGTTTCCACCCTGTTTAAGACGGCGTTCTTTCCAAGTTGTTGCTGTTGGGGTTGTGGTTGTTGTTACTTTGTTCCTGCTTGGAAAAACGGAACGCGGAAGGCGTCTGATCAATCTCGCGTGCCGATTAATTAAGTGCGAACTTTACAAGTGCAAAGAGGTTTTTTTTTTTTTCATTATCGGGTTTGACGGTGTTTTGATTTCCCCCAACAGTCACAGGAACATAGGTTGCACCGGGGGATGGATGGGGGGGAGAAGGGGGCCCAGAAAAGCGAAAGAACATCTCGTTTGCAAAGGGAACAGATGTTGAGAAGCGGTTGTGAGGTGCGAAGGGGGGAAAAGTGTAAAGTGGACTTGCTAGTCTCTGGCGGGCCTTAACAGAAGGGAGGCAAAATTGAAATGGGACGTTTAACGGACTTAAAATAGCGCTGTCTCCGGGTTGCAAGGCAGAATATCACCGCGGGAGGGAAATAATCCAGCTGGATCACGCCAGCTGCTCACCAGGTCTCGCACACATTAGTTCACACTATCCAATTTTAATTGCGAAGAATATATTACCACTGATGATGACGGAGGTAGGTAGGCAGGTTTATGTCTCCTGCACAAATTTATATTGGTGGGGTTTAGATTGGAGGGGTCCCTGGTCCCCTCTGAACTTGGTTGCCCACTCGCAGATGTTTCATTACCCAACTAGGTAACTTCATCAGTGCTGGGAGAGAGTGGGGTTTGCATAGTGGAGGAGGAGGAGGAGGAGGAGAAGGAGGAGAAAGATGGCTGAGGGGTCCTTGGTGATTTCTGAGCTTCGTTGTCTGCTTGTGGATGTTTCATCCCCTAACTAGGTAACATCATCAGGTGCTAGAAGAGAGTGGGGTTTGCGGAGGGGAGGAGGAGGAGGATTATGGGGCTCTTGGTGCTTTCTGAGCTTGGTTGTCTGCTCGGAGACATTTCATTACCCAACTAGGTAACTTCATCCATGCTGGGAGAGTGTGGGGTTTGCATAGTGGAGGAGGAGGAGGAGGAGGAGGAGGAGGAGGAGAAGGAGAAGGAGAAGGAGAAGGAGAAGGAGAAGGAGAAGGAGAAGGAGAAGGAGAAGGAGAAACTGACTTTGTTTGTCTGTTTGCAGACATTTCATTACCCAACTAGGCAACAGCATCAGTGCTAGAAGAGAGTGGGGTTTGCATAGTGGAGGAGGAGGAGGAGGAGGAGGAGGAGGAGGAGGAGGAGGAGGAGGAGGAGGAGGAGGAGGAGGAGGACAAGGAGGACTGAGCTTGGTTGTCTGCTTTGCAAACATTTCATTACCCAACTAGACAACTTCATCAGTGCCAGAAGGGAAGTGAGGAACCACAAAGACTGACAGGACAAGCTACTAGTAAATAGAAAGAGAACAAACCCCATTCCCTATTAGCACTGATGAAGTTACCTAGCTGGGTCATGAAACGACGGCAAGAAAACAGCCAAGCTCAGAGAGTGCCAAGGACCTCCGAGTTCAGCCTTGTGCTCGGTATATTCTCTTCAATGGGATCTATTTATTTAAGAATTTAATGAACTGTGTTCAGGACCATATTTATACAACAACTTGCAGAAACGGTTCAACAATAATGCATAAATAAGTTGCAGTGCCTCATAAAAGCTTCCATAAAATACGTTAGAGGAGATGAGCGGCAGGCAGGTTGAATAAGCCAGTAAATAAATATTTTAATATAAATCGTTGTCTTCTTTTCCTGCCACTGAATCTATAAAGGGGGAGATTTAGGATAAATCTCCCACTATAAATTTAAGAGAGTTGGCAAGGTCGCAGCTGCTTAGTTGGATCCAAAACCAGATCCTGTGATGACACAATTAGAGCATCACAGATCCTGACCTTTTCCTCTGGAGTAACTTTCCATATTTTCCTTTGTTCCTTAAATTCCCCCCTTTTTTTTAATGACACCATCCATCCATTCCGTTGCAGCAGCCTACAAATCATAGGCTTAATTACTCAACGTATTTACCTAATCACTTCTGACAATGTTTAATTGCCTTTTGTTTCTTAATTGCTCGGAGGCAGAGCTAACTTAGAGGTAGTTTGCTAACTGGAAGACGAGGGAGTCTAACTTCCACGAGAGAGTCCAGCCATAACCATTGGGACATAACTCTTCGAAGAGTCCCGTCTGCTTGCCAACTTCCGTGCAGTCTCTATAAACTTTGGGTTATTTTTTTCCCCCCGATTTGAATGATAAGTTGTATTTGAAGGCAGATATCTGTTGCCAGGTATTCCTCAAATTATAACATTTATGTCAAGCTTCAAAGTGTATTCAGTCTGCCTTCACTTTTACGGCTTCACAGATTCCAACAGGGGTATGACGTCACCTTTTGAAGTCCACGGGGAAGCCGAATTCACCCTTTCTCTCTTTCTTTCCCTTCCTCTGCAGGAGTCCACGGAATGGCGCAAGAATGAGAGGGAAAAGGCAGACAGAAAAGCATGAGCTGGAGGGTTACTGAGTTCCTGTACTTCCTCTTTATATGGGACCATCTCACTGTCCACCCTTCTCACCAGGAGCCTGCCGTGACCAACCAACATGTCTCCAAGGAATTTGATTGGCTTATTTCAGACAGGGGGCCGTTCCACCATTCGCGGAGCTACTTATCCTTTGTGGAAAGACATCGTCAGGGATTTACAACTCGGTATAAAATATACAGGTAGGAGGAACGATGGTGTAATCGTACTTGCAAGAATCTGGGGATGTTATCGCCCGGTGGAATATGATGCTGGTGGTCTGATGCTTTGGCATAAAGGGTGCATGCCATTATTATCCGCTTCGGTAGAATATACAACGGGGTCCTTAGTGCTCTATGAGCTTGGTCATTTTCTTGCAGATGTGTCATTACTAAACAAGGTCACATCATCAGTGGTCGAAGGGAGTAGAGTTTGCAGAGTGAAGGAGAAGGAAATGAAAAGAACTATGGGTTGCTTGATGCTCTCTGAGCTCTGTAGTTTTCTTACAGTTTCTTTACCAAACTAGGTCACATCAACTAGATACTGGAGAACCGGTAGCAGAAATTTTGAGTATCAGTAGTAAAAATTCTGACTGGCCCTGCCCCCACCTATTCTCTATCTCCCAAGTCCCAGCTGATTGGGAGGAAGTGGGGATTTTGCAGTAACCTTCCCCTGGAGTGGGGTGGGAATGGAGATTTTATACGCCCAAGCCACACCCACAGAACCAGTAGTAAAAATTTTGAAACCCACCACTGTCTTGCTGCCTTAAGAAAATTCAAAACATTCTTAAAGATCCATCTCATCCTAGGCACCTTTTTTTTTTTTTTTGAACTATTACCATCTGGCAGACGGTACAGGATCATAAAAACAAGCTCAAATAGGCTGAAAAACAGCTTCTATCCCAGAGCAGTAACTACAGTGCATTGAATTCTACTGTATTGTGCAATATTAATGCAGTATCAGGGGGTTTCAGTTCAATTGTGTAGAATGGGAAGGATGTGTCTTTGTGTTTCATTTTGATAGTTATAATGTACCCTGAAGATGGTATTTAATTTTTGTCGTACGAGGTGCCGTGGCAATAAACTAAACTAAACGAACAGAGAATGCTTGTGCGAATGCCCACCCCTTGCGTTAGTGAGCCCAAGTGCCTTCCGCTCGCATGAGAATGGCCTGCCACTTGTACAAGGGGTGGTTCGCACACGTTTATGCTTGCTCATCACTTATTAGGCCCAGTTTCGTACAGCTTGCAACCCCAGGGGTTGGGGATCTCTGCTCTAAATCACAAGATTGACGAGGACTTGTTATGGTGCGCGGCTCAAAAAAGAAAAAAGACAAAAAAATGAGAAGAAGGTATAACTGGCTGATTTGCAGAAGATTGGCAAGGATTTCTGAGCTCCTTGTTTCGCTAATGCAGCAATAAAACCCGTCTCTTTTATGCACCCACATGTGCCGTATTGCTGAAAGAAGAGCAATAAGAGGTAATTAGAAGTTAATTTTGAGGGTTGGAAGAGACTGTGAATTGGGTTGTGTGTTCCAGTATTCAAAACAAATTCCGAGAGTCAGAATGCTGTTAGTTCCCAGTATGCATCTTCCACATTAAGCAACTTTAGTTACAGAATCCCAGGCTGTATAAACAGAGGGATAGAATCAAGATCATGTGTAATAATAATAATAATAATAATAATAATAATAATAATAATAATAATAATAATAATAATAATGAGATTGGTTGATACCTAGGACGCTGGCAGCAACCCATATCACCATTAGCACCTAGTCAGTATGGTGATGTATTTTTTGAATGTTCAGTTGACTGAGTTTCATGTTTAATGAATAAAGTAAATAATAACTTTATTGTCATTGTATGTCAGGGGTGAAATGCTCCTGGTTCAGACCAGATCACCCAATCCGATAGCAATGCCAGCAGGAGGTTCAGAGAACCGGTAGCAAATTTCCCTGCCCCCAGCCCCCAGCCCCCATGCCTACCTGAGCCACATGATCATCAGAGGCTTTTTTTTTAAACTTTTAAAAGCATTTTTTCTACAACCTCTTTGGCCGAAGAGGTTATAGAAAAAATGCTTTTAAAAGCCTCTGACAATCAGGCAACTCAGCTGGGATCATCAGAGGCTTTTAAAAACATTTTTTCTATAACCTCTTCGGCCGAAGAGGTTATAGAAAAAATGCTTTTAAAAGCCTCTGACAATCAGGCAACTCAGCTGGGACCATCAGAGGCTTTTAAAAACATTTTTTCTATAACCTCTTCGGCCAAAGAGATTGTAGAAAAAAATGCTTTTAAAAGCCTCTGACGATCCCAGCTGAGTTGCCTGATCGTCAGAGGCTTTTAAAAGCATTTTTTCCACAACCTCTTAAGGTTGTAGAAAAAATGCTTTTAAAAGTAAAAAAGAAAAGAAGTTGGCCATGCCCACCCAGTCACATTAACCACCCACCAAGCCACACCCACAGAACCGGTAGAAACAAATTTTACATTTCACCACTGTTGTACATGTATACACAGTATACCCTTACAATGAAATTCACTTAACACCCAAAGACTAGGTCCAGCACACATACTGTAACAATCCCCAAACACACTACATTCACCACAAATTCCCCACCCCTAAACCACCCAAACATCCACACAACAGACCAAGTAATGCCATCCAACAACTCACTGTTGGTGGCTCTTTAGTTCATTGTTGAGTGCAATTATAGCTCTGGGATAAAAACTATTCAAAAAACATTGTTAATACCACTTTATAATACCTTGGTAAGGCCACACTTGGAATCCTGCATCTAGTTTTGGTCGCCACGATGTAAACAAAGATGTGGGGACTCTAGAAAGAGTGCAGAGAAGAGCAACAAAGAGGATTAGGGGACTGGAGGATAAAACATAGGAAGAACGGTTGCAGGAACTGGGTATGTCTCATTTAATGAAAAGAAGGACTAGGGGAGACATGATAGCAGTCTTCCGATATCTCAGGGGCCGCCCCAAAGAAGAGGGAGTCAAGCTATTCTCCAAAGCACCTGAAGACAGGACAACATCACCAAAAAGGCATTAAGGGTCGTAAACCTAATCTTGTGTAGCTTCTTCTCCGATAATATTACACAACTAACCAGAGCATACAAAACATTTGCTAGACCACTTCTTGAATACAACTCATCTGTCTGGAACCTGCACTGCATATCGGACATTAATACAATTGAGCGTGTCCAGAAATATTTCACAAGAAGAGTCCTCCACTCCTCTGCTCGTAACAAAATACCCTACGCCACCAGATTTGAAATTCTGGGTTTAGAAAATTTAGAACTACCCCGCCTTCGGTATGACCTAAGCATAGCTCATAAAATCATCCGCTACAATGTCCTACCTGTCAATGACTACTTCAGCTTCAACCACAACAATACGCGAGCACACAATAGATACAAACTTAAAGTGAACCGCTCCAAACTCGATTGCAGAAAATATGACTTAGTAACAGAGTTGTTAATGCCTGGAATGCATTATCTGACTCTGTGGTTTCATCCCAAACCTCCCCAAATTTTAACCTTAGACTGTCTACTGTTGACCTCACCCCATTCCTAAGAGGTCTGTAAGGGGTCCTGCATAAGTGCACCAGCGTGTCTACCATCCTTGTCCTAATGTTCCCTTTAATTGTATTCATTTTATGTATTCAATTCATGCTTATATATATTATCTAATATGTACTCGACAAAATAAATAAATAAATAAAAATAAATAATCAGGGAGAGAAGCAACCTAGTACGAAGGAGAAATTTCTTGACAGTGAGGATAATCCATCAGTGGAATGGCTTGTCTTCAGAAGTTCATCACTGGAGGCTTTCAAGAAGAGACTGCACAGCCATTTATCTGGAATGGTCTAAACTCTCCCGGGTGATCGGGCAGTTGGATTAGAAGACCTCGGACATATAGTTACAATGATCCCTAAGATTGAATTTTCTCTTCTTCCTGCACGGAAGCATTTTGGAGTTTCTGGAAATCCAAGATAGAATTTCAGAAAGGTAATTCTATCTCCTCCTGATTTGACTGATTGGATCTTTCGGATGTTATATGGGTGTGTGGCTCCACGGAGATTAGATTTCAGTTTGACAAATTGATTTGAACAGTCCATTCAAGCTGCCAGGATGCATTGATTTGATTGGATAAAAGCATGTGCAAGAAGTCCTTCAGATCTTCAAATTGATTTTGAAGGCCCCTGATTGGATCTGATGTAGCAAATCGATCCGGGGATTTGACCTAAAGACATGGGAGGTTGAACTAACCTTATGCTGTAAATTCAATATGAACGAATGGCCCTTAAGCAATTCTTAGCATTGTATCACTCTGCTATCATCTTACTACATTTTAGGGTGTTAATGTTTTTTTAAATCAAGTTTTTATTATTATTATTATTATTATTATTATTATTATTATTATTATTATTATTATTATTATTATTATTATTATTTTAAATTGATACCTATCATTTGAGTAGCATGCATTTCAATATATATAAACACATTCCTAAGTATTACATTCCCTTTTCCTTATTTCATATTATTTACTCCTACCTTTTACACAAAATTTTAATTTTCATATAAATAATAACTAATATGCTAGAAGTGAGTTTTAGCAGGTTCTGATCAGTTCTGGAGAACCGGTAGCAAAAATTTTGAGTAGTTCAGAGAACCGGTAGTAAAAATTCTGACTGGCCCCATCCCCCATCTATTCTCTGCCTCCCAAGTCCCAGCTGATCGGGAGGAAATGGGTATTTTGCAGTATCCTTCCCCTGGAGTAGGGTGGGAATGGAGATTTTACGGTATTCTTCTCCTGGAGTGGGGTGGGAATGGAGATTTTGCAGTATCCTTCCCCTGGAGTGGAGTGGGAATGAAGATTTTGCAGTTTCCTTCCCTGGAGTGGGGTGAGAATGGAGATTTTGCAGTATCCTTCCCCTGGAGTGGAGTGGGAATGGAGATTTTACAGTATCCTTCCCCTGCCACGCCCACCAAGCCACGCCCACCAAGCCATGTCATGCCCATCAAGCCATGCCCACCAAGCTGTACCCACAGAACCGGTAGTAAAAAATGTTGAAACCTATCACTGAGTAACATCTAAACGGATGTGCTTTAACATCCTATTATCTTCCATTATAGTTTCAATAGTATAATCCTCAAGAAAAAAAAATACGAAATTGTCCGTTTTCTCCTGTATACCATATTTCAACCTTTTTACAGCATCCCTTTCCTTTCCTCTTCTTTCCCCTCCCTCTCTTCTCTACTCCCCTCTCCTTCTTTCTCCTTCCCTCCTTCCTTCTTCTCTCCTTCCCTCTCCTTCCCTTTCTCCTTCGCTCCTTCTCCTGTCCCCTCTCTATTTCCCCTCTCACTTCTTCTCCACTGTTAAATGTCTTCACAGGGTATTTTTTTGTTGATCTTTAGGTCTGTTTCTCGTTGTATTATGAAAGGAAATCTCAGCGAATAGGCTACCTTGCGCGATATCCCAAGAAATGACACAATCTTCAAATTCCTAGTGAATGGGAAATGTTTGTGGCCAATGCTAAGAAGAGGACCAGCCTCTGAGGAGGTTGTCGAACTGTATGGAGCATTCACAACTTCTGCCTCCAGAAGTTGTGAATGCTCCAACACTGGAAGCTTTTAAGAAGAGGTTGGATAGCCATTTGTCTGAAGTGGTGTAGGGTTTTCTGCCTAAGCAGGGGGTTGGACTAGAAGACCTCCAAGGTCCCTTCCAACTCTGTTATTCTATTTCTATTCTGTAGAAGATGTCATAACATGTTTTGGATGACCAACGTCTTCTTAGTTTTGGGGCGAGTTTGATAGCTTCTCTTCTAGACATGGAAAGTCCAGAGACCTAGCTTGTTCACTAACTGTCATGGGAATGTCATGGTGTTTTCCCCCATCGATGGTCATGGAAAAGGGGTTCGGTTTTAAAGCTAGATTTTAAAGGATTGTTTACATCTGGGGACAAATTTGGTTTGCTTGTTTCTTGAGATCCGAAAAACTTCTGGAGAGCTTTCCATGGTAACTTTGGTAGCCCACTCTTCCAGGCTAACTAAGATTGTAATGAAAAGCAGACACAATTCAAAATCTTTCCAGCTTTCTCTGTCATTGCCTCATGATGGCTTAAGATAGTCCAAATCTTCACCATCTCATCTCATCTCATCTCATATCTCTCTCTCTCTCTCTCTCATATATATATATATATATATATATATATATATATATATATATATATATATATATATATATATATATATATATTTAATATTTTTGCTGATAATTATATAAATAAGGGAGGCTGTAGCCTCCCTTATTTATATAATTATCAGCAAAAATATTAAAAATATAGAAAATAGCTTGTCGGCTATATTATACTGTCTGGATGGCCCATGAGATTGGGCTGAAAGGCAAAAAATTGGAGATTTGTGATATCTCCTCCTCCATTTGTGGTGATCCAGGATGACTTAACAAACATACATACATACATACATACATACATACATACATACATACATACATATATATATATATATATATATATATATATAAATCTATCTCTATCATCCATCCATCCATCCATCCATCCATCCATCCATCCATCCATCCATCCATCCATCCATCCATCCATCCAACTATCTATCTATCTATCTGTCTGTCTATCTATCTATCTATCTATCTATCTATCTATCTATCTATCTATCTATCTATCTATCTATCTATCTATCTATCTATCTATCTATCTATCTATCTATCTATCTATCTATCTTAGAACATATAACATAGAATCATAGGGCTGGAAGGGAGTTCAGAGGTCTTCTAGTCCAACCCACTGCTCCAGCAGGAAACCCTATACCAGGGGTCAGCAACCCGTCGCTCTGGAGCCGCATGTGGCTCTTTTATCCCTTTGCTGCGGCTCCCTGTTGCTGCTTGGCTCCACAATTGATAGGGCTTTCGGTTAGGACAGGTAGAGGAAAAAGGATGCTGTGCTATGAAGACACTCTATGGTGG
This sequence comes from Coluber constrictor foxii, assembly GCA_038048745.1. NCBI lineage: Eukaryota > Metazoa > Chordata > Lepidosauria > Squamata > Colubridae > Coluber > Coluber constrictor. The sequence continues at coordinate 8,039,953 of CM075968.1, forward strand.
GGGAACGGGACTTCCGGTCAGCAGAGGAAAAAGGACGCCATGCTAGGAGGAGACTATGATGAGGGAACTGGACTTCCGGTCGGCTGCAGAGTTGAACGGGGGGCTTCCGCTTAGGACCTTTGGGGCTCTTTGAGTGTTTAAAGTTGCCGAACCCTGCCCTATACCATTTCAGACAAATGGCTGTCCAATCTCTTCTTAATCTCTTCAGTGATGATGGAGCACCCACAACTTCTGGAGACAAGTCGTTCCACTGGTTAATTGTTCTCACCGTTAGGAAGTTTCTCCTTTGTTCCAGGTTGCTTCTCTCCTAGCTTTGTTTCCATCTATCGCTTCTTTTCCTGCCCTCAGGTGCTTTGGAGAATAGGTGGACATAGACCCCATCTTTTCTGTGACCATCCCTTAAATATTGAAAGACCGTTATCATCTCATCCATCCCTGTTCTCTCCCCCCCCCCATACCCATTATCCTTCTCTTCCTTAGACTAGACATAGTCTAAAAACTGTATAGCCCTTCCTCACTCGACAGCCATAAAATGGGGTCAAAATAAACTGTAAATTGGTGATAGGCCCTCCTGGAACTGAAGCCAAGCCTTCACTTGGCTTTCCTTGGTAGACTCGATACCTTCGCAATCTTTGAAGTTGGAACTGAATTTTTCTTCTGATCGCACTGAGGAAAAAATATTTTGTTTCCTTATGGCTTGGCGAGTTTCTTTTCTTCTTAGTTTCTACATTCAGTTGTTGCTATACAACCTCGCCTTCCCTCCTTCCTTCCAGCACTTTCCTTCATTCTGAAGAAAGAAAGTGGGCTTTTCAAATTACTTTCAAACGGAAAAGACGTTTCCCGAAAGGCTCAGAGTTATAGCGTGGTATATTGTTGAGTTTAGTGACGCTATGCTGAAATTTGCCTTGTGCGTCTCCCAAGTTTTTTTTTTCCCCCTGAGAAAAAGCCTTTTTTTCTTCTTCCTTTTTTTTTAAAAAAAAGCTTATTCTCAAGGTGCTTTAGAATTACTTTCAAATTTCTGCTGGGGATGTTTTTATCATTGTCTTTATTGCTGAAAGCCTCAAAGGAAGTGGCTGTTCTTTTCACTTAAGACTGTTTTTTTTTTGTTCCTTCCCCATCGGCATGAGATATTCTGACTGGCTGTTCACATTTGCCAATTCTAAAATAACAATAATAATTGCACAGTCAGCCAGATGTTTAGATGGATCTGGAGGTTTGGGTCCAACTCTAGAGTCCTTCCCGAGGAACTGGGACAGAATGATATCTATATTATTATAATAAGGATATCTATATTTTTAGATGCAAAATAACAGAGTTATGGAAGGGACCTTGGACCTAGTCCAACTCCATGCTTAGGCAGGAAACCCTATACCATTTCAAACAAATTGTTGTCCAATCTCTTCTTCAAATTTATGATGTATTTTTGAATGTTCAGTTGACTGAGTTTCATTTTTAATGAATGAAGTAAATGATAATAATAATATATTTTAATACTGTATTTCCCTGAAAATAAGACCGGGTCTTTCTTATATTAATTGTTGCTCCAAAAGACACATTAGGACTTATTTTCTGGGTAGGTTTTATTTGGGGGGGAAATACAGTACTAAATGCACCCATCTGGCTGACAATCTTAACTGGTGCTTATTTTGGGAGGTAGGGCTTATATTACGAGCATCCTGAAAAATCATGCTAGGACTTATTTCTCAGTTGGGTCTTATTTTCGGAGAAACAGGGTAATATATATCAATACATTTAATATTTAAATAATAATCATATATTTTAAGAAGGTACTTGGTTGATATCTAGGGCACTGGCAGCAGCCTGTGTCAACCATTAGCACTGGTCAATGGTATATATGACACATTTTAAAATGTTCAGTTGACTGAGTTTCATGTTTAATGAATAAAAGAGATAACAACAACAACAACAATAACAACAACAACAACAACAAAAAACCACCTTACTCAGAACAGCTTACATCCTCCGACGATACTTTAACAGTTCCTAGGTCCTTGGTTAGGACTCGAACTGCTGAGCTATTAACCAGCCTCAAAGGCTGTGAATCTCACTACAGATTAAATAATAATAATAATAATAATAATAATAATAATAATAATAATATTAATTAAGAATGAATGAATGAATGAATGAATGAAAGCATCAGAAGCCGGGGAGGCTGTTCTGTGTGTGCCTGGTGAATCGTGGGCTCATCAGTAAAACTGGGTTAAATAAACTATGGCTTAGTATGACATGCTAAATCCATTTAGTTTCTCCGTTAGGGAAGAACTTATAATAAAGCAAAATCAAAAACCAATAGAGTAGGATTTCTGGGGAAAATGTACAGGGTGGAAGAATTTTGTCTCTGTCTTAGCAAACAGCCTTTCTCTTCTCAGTTGTAATTGGCTGGCTAAATAACAGTTAAGGCTGATTTAATTATAATTATAATGAAAGGGTATGGAGAGACATTTCCACCCCCCCCCCTCCTTTTACGGTTTAAAATTACTTATTTCACAGGATTTTTTTTTTAAAAAGCCATTTCATGGCACATAACCTCTCTCTCCTCCCAAAATAGAAGGAATCAAGACATTTTTTTTTAAAAGAGCTGCTAGAAGATATTTACTTAACTCGGGGGGGTGGGGGCGGAGTGGTGTCATGGGAAAATGGCTGCATTTATTTCCCATTGTTGTGTGGGATGCTCGAGCGCTAATTTAAAGGCTTTGCACGTCAATAAATGGCCATGCTTAGCCGAGTGATTTAATGGGAGAGTCCACTGGATATGGGGAGAGACATTCGATGGCGGTCGCTTATAAATGTAATTAATACCTACAGGAGCAACTCTACAGGAGCAGATCAAGAGCCATTCTCATCCAGGCTCAAATAGTTTTTTTCCCCCCAATAAATAAACAAATAAATAAATTTATTAAATTTGCAAGTGGACTGGCTCCCAGCAACTCTGGGCAACCCACAGTTACTGATGAACACCTCCCTTCGAACACTGATGATGTTAGCTAGTTGGGTAATGAAACATCTTGAAGAAAACAACCCAGCTCAGAGATCACCAAAGAGCCCATAGTCCTCTGATCTGTCCCCCCCCTTCAGAGACCCACAAAAACACAGCCAGCCGAGGGTTAAGAATCACTTGGCACACTCCGCAGTTCTTATCTCAACCTTGGCAGCGATATGCACATCGTCTGCCAAGGACTTTATTAGTTACACAAACAAGAAAATCACCTACGTAGCTTTGCCGTTCATCTAGCTTCCAAGACTACGAGGTTGCTCCGTTTGTTTAGCTTTGTTCGTCACAAACTTTGTGACTCACTGGCCTGTCTTATATAGACAGGCTTCTGGGTGTGGTCCAGTGACTCACTGATCCCATGACTCCAATCAGTGACTCAGGACTATTTCCTCATACGCCGCAGCTGCAATATTCTTTTGTCTCGCCTTCTTTGGCGTGCGTCCAGGAATGACGTCTCTCCCTCACTCTCATCTGAGACACCTGTTTCCCCACTACTTGGCTCTCTTTCAGCTGGCACCTGAGCCGGTGCCAGAGGGGGGGGCTGGGAGATCTGGCTGGCTCCTCTTCCTCCTGCTCAGAGCTTCCTTCCTCCAAAGGGATAGGCTCAGAGGACGGGGCCACAACAGTCCTCCTCCTCCTTCCTCCACTCCACAAACCCCACTCCTAGCACTGATGATGTTACTTAGTTGGGTCATGAAATGTCTCCAAGAAGACCATTAATGGTCCCCACAGCATAATGGACCCACAGTCCTCCTCGTCCTCATCCTCCACCATCATCCTTTAAACCCAACTCTTCCAGCACTGAAGTTGTTAGATAGTTGGATCATGAAACGTCGAGGTTAGGGATTTTTGCTATGGGTTCTCCGAACTGCCCGCCGCCATCGCTACTGGATCGCCCAATCCGGTCCGAACCGGGAGCATTTCACCCCTGGATACAATGAAGATCATCCTGGCAAATAGATGGGGAAGAAATGGAGTGACAGATTTTATCTTCCTGGGGTCCAAGATCACCGCAGATGGGGACTGCAGCCAAGAAATTAAAAGACGCTTGCTCCGGGGGAGGAAAGCCATGGCAAACCTAGACAGCAAACTAAAAAGCGGAGACATCACCCTGCCAACAAAAGTGCGTATAGTCAAGGCGATGGTTTTCCCAGTTGCAATGGATGGCTGGGAAAATTGGACCATAAGGAAGGCTGAGCGCCAAAGAATGGAGATCTTTGAACTCCAGTGCTGGAGAAGACTCCTGCGAGTCCCTTGGACTGCAAGGCAATCCAACCGGTCAGTCCTAGTGGAGATCAACCCTGACTGCTCTTTAGAAGGTCAGATCCTGAAGAGGAAGCTCAAATGCTTTGGCCACCTAATGAGAAGGAAGGAAGGACTCCCTGAAGAAGAGCCTAATGCTGGGAACGATGGAGGGCAAAAAAAGAAGGGGACGGCAGAGAAGGAGGTGGCTGGATGGAGTCACTGAAGCAGTCGGCATGAGCTTAAATGGACTCCAGAGGATGGTAGAGGACCGGAAGGCCTGGAGGAACATTGTCCATGGGGTCGCCTCAATTCTTCGGCGCTCAGCCTTCCTTATGATCCAACTTTCACAGCCATACATTGCAACTGGGAAAACCACAGCTTTAACTATACACACTTTTGTTGGCAGGGTGATGTCTTTGCTTTTTAGGATGCATCCCCGATAAGGTTCATTTATACATCCTCTTCAGCCCACTGCTTGGGCTTCCAATCCTCCCTTTCCACCGAGGACTTTCCTTTTTCCCCTTTTTCTTTAAGCTCCCTTCAGCCTGTTGGAAATCCGAAAAGCTTTCTTCCCTTGCCCGGCCGCTGTTCCATCCAATTGTCTAATTTGCATACCGTGCTTGGGTTTTATTTTGGGTTTTTTTTTTCCGTGGCAATTTCCCCGGAGCTCTCATTGAGAGGGAACACGGACATGACACATTAGAATTGTGTCGTTTCCACTGGAAAGCCTGAGAGATAAACCTTAGCGTCAAAGCTACGTGACTAGCATAAAGCAAGACACGGTTTTGGGTTGTGTTGTGTTTTTTTTTTATCCTTTTCTTTTCTGGATTCTTGGAGACAGATGGGACTTTGTGAAGCTGGTGGGAAGATGTGCTTCGTGGTCTCTTAAGTTTTACAGATGAGCAGAGTTGTTTTTGTTTTTTGAAAAGAAATTATTGCTATTCCTTACGCACATATTGTAAATGGGCATTCTCTTATCCATAATTAATCATACACATACACTTTTTTTTTCTAAAGAAAGCATAACAATAAAACATGTTTGTTGCATTTGGGATTGCTCTTCTGCCCTTCTTCTCTTTCTTTCTTCTTTCTTTCCCTTCCCTACCTCCTCTCCTCTCCTACTTTCTTTCTTCCTCCTCTCCTTCCTCTTCCCTACTTCCCCTTCCTTTCCCCCACTTCTCCCCTCTTTTCCTCCTTCCTAGCCTTCTCTCCTACTCTTTTCCCCTCTCTTTTCTTCCTCTCCTTTTTCCTTTCTTCCTTTCCTCTCTCTCCTTCCCCTCTTCTGTCTCACCCACTACTCCTCTCTTCTTTCTTTCAATTCTGCTGTCTGATATTTCCCCTATTTGGTATCCGAGCATCCCCAATTTTATATTAATATATATTTTCTTTCCAATCTCCTTTCTGTTTTGCCTAGTCTCGTGGTGGCACCCAGAGCCATATCGGTGGGCACATGAGCTCAACTCTGGCACACATGCATGAACTGGCCAGCTCATTTTCGGTCCTTCTGGGCCCACCAGGAAACAGACTGTTTCTGGCCTCCGGAGGGCCTCTGGGATATGTGGGGGAAAGGCCCATTTTTTGCTCTCCCCAGGCTCCAGAGCTTTTCTAGGAGCCTGGGGAGGGCGAAAATGACCTTCCCCACCATCCCGGAAGCCCTCTGGAGGCCAGAAATGGCCAATTTGCCGACTTCCAGTGGGACCGGAAGGCCTGTTTTTCACTCTCCCTCACACCGCCCCCCCCATTGGGGGTGAGGAAGGCTGTTTTTGCCCTCCCCAGGCTCCTAGAAAGGCTCTGCAGCCTGAGGAGAGTGAAAAACGGGCCTTCCTCACATACACGCTGGAGGCCCTCTGTAGGCTGGAAACAGTATGTTTCCTGACTTCTGGTGGTCCCAGAAGACCCAAAAATGAGCTGGCCAGTGCATACATGTGTGCCAGAGCTGAGCTCGCGTGCCCACCGATATGGCTCTGCATACCAAAAGCGGGCAGAGCGTGGGGGTCACATGTGCATGCAAGGGGGATGCATAGAATTATGGGTATGGGCACGCACGTATGCAACCCCCCCACAATCCCCCTGCTTTTGGCACGCGATGGCAAAAAGGTTAGCCATCACTGGCCTAGTCTATCACTTCTATCATCATAATTGTAAATGTTATAATATGAATGTACAGTTTAACAGAGTTGGAAGGGACCTTATACGTGATCTAGTCCAGTCCCCACCCACCCCCGTCCAGTCTTTTCTTGAAAGCCTCCAGTGATTAATAATAATAATAATAATAATAATAATAATAATAATAATAATAATAATTTTATTTCTATACCGCCCCTCTCCTGAAGGACTCGGGGCAGTACACAGCCTAATTAAAAGCACAAGACAAACAACAATTTAAAAATTAAATTTTTTTAAATAATTTGGCTCAATATAAAACCCCAAATTTAAAAATCCCAGATTAAAACCAATTTAAAAATCTTCACATCGATAGCCCGGCCTGGTGGAACAAAAGGGTTTTGAGGGCACAGTGGAATACACGGAGGTCAGTGATCTTACGTAATTCTGGAGGCAGTTCATTCCAGAGAGTAGGAGCTCCCACAGAGAAGACCCTTCCCCTAGGTGTCACCAGCCGACATAATTTGGCCGATGGCACCCTGAGGAGACCCTCTCTGTGGGAGTGGACTGGCCGGTGGGAGGCTACTGGTGGCAGGTGACGGTCTCGAAGGTAACCTGGTCCGATGCCATGGAGTGCTTTAAAGGTGGTAACCAACACCTTGAATCACACCCGGAAGACCACTGAGAGCCAGTGCAGCTCACGCAGAAGAGGGGTCACATGGGCACAATAGGTTGTGCCTATAACCACCTGCGCGGCTGCATTCTGGACCAGCTGGAGCCTCCGGGTGCTTTTCAAGGGGAGCCCCATGTAGAGAGCATTACAGTAGTCCAATCGACTACTGGAAGCTCCCACAACTTCCAAAGGCTACTGGAAGCTCCCACAACTTCTGAAGACAACTTATGTTCCATCGGTTGATTGTTCTCACTGTCAGAAAGTTCCTCCTCATTTCTAGGTTGAATCTCTCCTTGGTCAGTTTCCATCTGTTATTCCTTGTCTGGCCTTAGAGTTGACCCTGTGTCTGCAATAGATTTGCCAGCACATCCATCGAGCTGAGGATGGTTCTCACTTTCTGTTTGTCTGGTGCTACCCGGTGCTCCTTCAGAAGTGAGGCTGATGCTGTGGTCGTTTTGAGAATGAATTATTCTTCCTATGTTCTTCAGAAAGAGTTTTGCATGCTTGGGTTCTCACACACCGCAGTGTCCCTCTCCTGGACTCTCATTTTGCTACTGATAAAAGAAGGAAACTTCATAAAACCTCATGATATTAGAAAAGGTTGGGCAATTGTTTTTGTAAGCGGTCCACCCGTTCTCCCATTTCTGAGATAACTCTGTGTAGTGGAATCTAATGTTTTGAAAGTATCATTTTTTTGAGATTAAAGGTAAAGGTTCCCCTTGCACTTTGGTGCTAATCGTTCCCGACTCTAGGGGGCGGTGTTCATCTCTGTTTCAAAGCCGAAGAGCCAGCGCTGTCCGAAGACGTCTCCGTGGTCATGTGGCCGGCATGATTCAACGCCAAAGGCACACGGAACGCTGTTCCCTTCCCACCAAAGGTGGTCCCTATTTTTCTACTTGCATTTTTTACGTGCTTTTGAACTGCTACCCTGTTTCCCCCAATATAAGACATCCCCTGATAATAAGACCAATCGGGCTTTTGAGAGTATGGCAATAAGGCCAAATGCTTACTTATTTCAGGGTTCAAAAAAAAGTAAATAAGACAAGGTCTTATTTTCGGGGAAATACGGTAGGTTGACAGAAGCTGGGACAAGTAACGGGTGCTCACCCCATTACGCAGCACTAGGGATTTGAACCTTTCGATCGACAAGCTCAGCGTCTTAGCCAGGGAGTTGGGTGGGGATGATCCAAACAAGACAAGAGTAGTTTGCTTGAAATCTCGAGAGCAGGAAGATCATATGGAAGAACAGAATAGCCTGTCGGTATGTTGTAGAGCTGTTGCAGGATGCAAACTGGATTTTAGTTGCTTGTAGGTCTCAATTCTCCATCATCAGTTCATTTGCTCACAAGGCATGAGTGTCCTTGCTCGGGCGCCAGTTCTTTGGGCCGGGCACCCAGCTGGCATTCTCTTTTTGCGGCCGCTTCAGCTTCCGCCACGGCTTGGGAAGCAGAGTAGATGGTCTTGACATGGATCACTGAGCCAGCTCCTGTGGTTCCCTCCATGGCTTTCTTGTCCTCCTCCATCTTCCCTGAGTCTTCGGGTTGACGTTCAGGGCTCAGGTATTTGGGTAACAGGCTCCTCCTGTTCCTCTGCCTCGCTGCTGTCTGACTCTGGGGGCTCCAGAGTCCCAGCATCACTCCCAGATGGCCCTGGCCCCATCTCTGCCTTCAATGCAGAGCCTCGTCTGGGCCTTCCCAGACTCCAGGACTGGTCCATGTTCCTCCCCAGCCTCCTCACTGTCCAACTGCGCTGTCAGCTCCGCAGGCTACTGGCCGGTCACAGCAGACTAGGAGTGATGTAGTTTTCCAGTACTTGAGGGTCGCTTACAGAGAAGAGGGGGTCAGCTAGTCTCCAAAGCACCTGAAAGCAGGACAAGAAGCAACGGATGGAAACTAACCCAGGAGACAAGCAATCTAGAACTAAGGAGAAATTTCCTGACAGTGAGGACAATGAATCACTGGAACAGAAGTTGTAGGAGCTTCATCACTGGAAGTTTTTAAGAAGAGACAGGACAGCCAATCAGGAATGCTATGAGGTTTCCTGCTTGTGCTGGAAGTTTGGACTAGAAGACCTCCAAGGTCCCTTCCAACATTGTTATTCTGTTATCTTTTTGATAATTCCAGTTATAGCTCAACTCTATTAGACACTGGGTCAACATTGCTCTGACTTGAAGATTTCAGCAAGATTTTAATGGACAGAAATCTATGGGGCAAGGCAGTCTCGGATCATAACGCGTCAAACAAATATCATTATTTATTTTAATTCAGAGTCGGGGCTGCTCGAATACCACTTTAGATTGAACTGAAAAGGGAAACAACAGGAGAGAGGGGAAGGAGGAGAGAGAGAGGAAGGGAGAAGAGAGGAGAGGAGAGGAGAAAGAAGAAAGGGAAAAGGAGAGGAAGAAAAGGGAGGGGAAAGAGGAGCAGAGGAGAAGGCTAGAAGGGGGGAAGAAGAGAGGAGTGGGGGAAGAGAAGGGGAAGTAGGAAAGAGAAGGAGAGGACGAATGAAGGAAGTAGGAGGAGAGAGAGGAAGGGAGTAGAGAGGAGAGAAATAAAAAGGGAAAAGGAGAGGAAGAAAAGGGAGGGGAAAGAGGACCAGAGGAGAAGGCTAGAAGGGGGGGGGGAGAAGAGGAAGTAGGAAAGAGAAGGAGAGGAAGAACGAAGTAAATAGGAGAAGAGAGAGGAAAGAAGAGAAAGGGAGGAGGAGAAGAAAGGGAAAAGGAGAGGAAGAAAAGAGAGGGAAAAGAGGAGCAGAGGAGAAGGCTAGAAGGGGGGAAGAAGAGAGGAGTGGGGGAAGAGAAAGGAAAGTAGGAAAGAGAAGGAGAGGAAGAACGAAGGAAGTAGGAGAAGAGAGAGGAAGGAAGAGAAAGGGAGGAGAAGAAGAAAGATTGGAGTAAACGTAAAGGGTAAAAGAGCAGCCCCGAAAAAGTAAAAATGAAAAATCAAAGTTAAAAGAAAAGATGAATGTAAAATGATGGAAATGACTGTATGTGTAAATGTGTTTCTGAGAAATAAAAAGAAACAAATTAAAAGAAACAAAAAAGAGTTTTGGCTTTGTAAAGAGGTGGAATGCTGCCACCTGCCAAAATGATTATGCAGAAGAGTGAAGGAATTATTATGTATGATGCCAAGAATTCACTTCTAAGACAGATGCAGGCCTGTATTTCATGAGGTGTCTCTATTTCTGTAACCTCTACAAATGTCCGCTGGGATTCTTCCCTTGTTCTCATGTTATTCCCACAGGTTTGAGGAGACCCCACTTCCCTCAGGAAGAAACGGGTCCCCACAAGACATTAGATTGGGTTTTCTGAGAGGTCTGTGGAGATTCTCAGTCATCCGGATCACAGTTGTCCCAAAGATGCTTTTTCAAGAGGCAACTAGACTTTCTTGGAAGATGTTTTGCTCCTCATCCAAGAAGCATCTTCAGTTCAGGTGGAGGATGAAAGTCAGTCAGAGTTGAAGAAGCTTCTTGGATAAGAAGTGAAACCTCTTCAAGGAAAAACAAGAAAGTCCGATTGCCTCCAATTGATTCTCTTGACGGAGAATCTCCATAGACATTTAGTCCCAAAGGTGCTTTTTTCCTTGAAGAGGTTTTGCTTCTGATCCAAGAAGCTTCTTCAGTTCCGACTGGACTTTCTTTGTTTTTCCTTGAAGACGTTTTGCTTCTGATCCAAGAAGCTTCTTCAGTTCTGACTGGACTTTCTTTGTTTTTCCTTGAAGACGTTTTGCTTCTGATCCAAGAAGCTTCTTCAGTTCTGACTGGACTTTCTTCGTTTTTCCTTGAAGACATTTCACTTCTGATCCAAGAAGCTTCTTCAGTTCTGACTGGACTTTCTTCGTTTTTCCTTGAAGACATTTCGCTTCTGATCCAAGAAGCTTCTTCAGTTCTGACTGGACTTTCTTCGTTTTTCCTTGAAGACATTTCGCTTCTGATCCAAGAAGCTTCTTCAGTTCTGACTAGACTTTCTTTGTTTTCCCTTGAAGACGTTTTGCTTCTGATCCAAGAAGCTTCTTCAGTTCTGACTGGACTTTCTTTGTTTTTCCTTGAAGACATTTCGCTTCTGATCCGGGAAGCTTCTTCAGTTCTGATGGACTTTCTTTGTTTTTCCTTGAAGATGTTTCACTTCTGATCCAAGAAACTTCTTCAGTTCTGACTGGACTTTCTTTGTTTTTCCTTGAAGATGTTTCACTTCTGATCCAAGAAACTTCTTCAGTTCTGACTGGACTTTCTTCGTTTTTCCTTGAAGATGTTTCACTTCTGATCCAAGAAATTTCTTCAGTTCTGACTGGACTTTCTTTGTTTTTCCTTGACGATGTTTTGCATTTGGAACATTTTCTGGGAAGGTTAACTTAAGCCTCACGTGGTTATTCAACTGATCCCACTGATAGACTTGATTGCCTTAGCACCATCCTCCATATGCAAAGAAGGTTTGTCAAGATAATTAATTCGGGCTCCTAATGAGAGATATGAAGATTTTCTTTCCTGCACAACTTCCTATCTCGACCCGATAAGAATAGCATGGATTTTCTAATCTTGCCGAGAATATGCGAGTGGGGAGAACTTGAATTGTCCTCGAGGGGGAAAAGCCGAGAGAACAGTTAAACTGACAGGGAAGAACCATTAGGAAAAAAAAAATAGAAATGATTTGAGTCATGACATCAAACGAAGCTGCTGAAGGCATAACCCCTTGCCTTCTTTCTGCAAATTGCTGTTGTATATTCATCGGATAACTTAGGCCGAGGAGGGTGGTAGTAGGGAGTAGCTGGTGCCTCTAAGATTTGCTTGAATGAAGGAGAAGAAGAGGCTCTCCTTAATTCAATACAGTTTTCTCCTTACAGGTCATTCTCAATTTAACAACACCGTTCAAAGTTAAACTGCACTGGAAAAAATGACTTAGGACTAAATTCAGCCGGTTCGGGTGAATTCGCCAGTTTGAGCAAATCGTTAGCGGAAATTTTGAGTTTGAATTTTTTGTTTGGACAACCGGCAAATATCACCCCTGCTGTGCCTGCTCGTTGCTCGCCCCACCTGCCTGCCCCGCCCCGCCCCATCCCGTCACTCCTCATCTTGCCTCCCCCGGCATAGTTAGGACCGTTTTTCACGCTCACAACTGTTGCCGCATATCCGCGGTCACGGGATGCAAATTTGGACGTCGGGAAACTGGCATGAACTGACGTCGGTTGCAGCGTCCCTGGGTCACCTCATCCTCTTTTGCGACCTCCTGACGAGCAACGTCGATGGGAAAGCCGGATTCGCTTAACGACTCTGTTGCTCACTTAGTAACGGCAGTGAACAACCGGGGAAGGGGGCAAGAAAGATGGTAAAAGGGGGGGGGGAAGCTACACTTAACAATCGTCTCATTTAGGCTCAATTGTGGTCGTAAATCGAGGATTACCTATACTGTCTCCTAACGAAATTTTAGCCCAGTGGCAATCTTCCCTAGTCTTGGTGTTCCCGCTTAGGGTTGTCCAAAAAAACTCTAAGCTTGGATACCTGGAGACAAATATTGCTCTAGATCAGCTCTAACCACAGGCCCCATTTTGGGAAAGGCTGCTATAATGAATATTCTTGGAGACAGGCCTTTCCCAGCAGATGGATCTGCAGCAGACAGGAAGGCACCACCAGAAAGGTGAAATCAATTACGGTTCTCTTGATTTTTACTTAAGATGTTTATCCTCTGCATTTCAGCCTGAAAGAACTTTCAAGTAATTAAAGTTCCAGTATCTGCTATATAAATATATGTGTGTGTTTGTGTGTGTGTGTGTGTGTGTGTGTGTGTGTGTGTGTGCATACAGGGGGGAGGGGGAAGCTCAAAGAGCACCAAGGACCCTAGAATCCATCCATCTCCTCTTCCTCCCCCCCTTCTAGCACTTTAAAGAGCCTTGGTGGCGCAGCAGACTAAAGTGCTGTTAATTAGCACTTAGCTGCCAGCTGCCTGCAATTACTGCGAGTTCGAATCTCACCAGGCTCAAGGTTGACTCAGCCTTCCATCCTTCCAAGGTAGGTAAAATGAGGACCCAGATTGTGGGGGCAATAAACTGACTTTGTATAAAAAAAGAACACCGCTTGGGAGGGGCAAAGACCCTACTAAACAGGTATATACAAAAGTATGAAGGCTGTTGCTTAATGCATTGTAAGCCACCCTGAGTCTCCGGAGAAGGGTGGCATATAAATTGAACCAATAAATAAATAAATAAAATAAATAACTTCATCAGTGCTGGAAGTGGGGGGGGCAGGAGGAGGAGGGGGAGGAGGAGGAGGTGGTGGAGGATGGACTGTAGGGTCCTTGGTGCTCTTTAACTTTGGTTGGTTCCTGGCAGATCATGACCCAGCTAGGTAACTTCATCAATGCTGGAAGGGGGGAGGAGGAGGAGGAGGAGGAGATGATGGTGGTGGTAGCGGAGGATGGACTCTAGGGTCCTTGGTGGTCTTTGAACTTGGTTGGTTCCTCACAGACATTTCATGACCCAGCTAGGTAACTTCATCAGTGCTGGAAGAGGGGAGGAGAAGGAGAAGGAGAAGGAGGAGGAGGAGGAATGAAGATGGAAAAGAAAGACAAAATAAGGTTGATATCAGCTCTTAATAATTTGGGGTTTCTATCATGCAATTTTTCATGGAATTGAGTTTCTCAACGCAATCCAGATTTTTTTAAAAAAATTAAAACATATCCTAACCCCTTGGAACTATTTGGGATCTTCTACTTTGCTTTCGGTTTAGCTCCCAAAGTTCAGCCAGACCTCATTTGATAATTGATATTTTTTGGGTGTGTGTGTGTGTGGATTTACGCTGACCAGTTTTCTGATGATCAAGAATATTATTGGCTCTCTCAGCTCTCTTAATGTTTCCACTGTTGGCTGCCGTAAATTGCCTTGAGTTTTACCCCTTTGCAGAGTGCATGTTTCACAACGGCGTAAATATTAAGATTAAAATTACTCGCCCCTTCCTCCAAATGATGGATGCTACTCCTAGCGGTGGTCCATCCACACTTCTGGGCTTGGAAGCCATGTGTCATTTTTGGCGGGGCTCAAAGTTGGTTTCCCCATATGTTTTGCTTCATGGAACTTCGCTCTTGAGTCACCAGTTTTTGCTGTAAAACGTCGACAGAAAGTGTGATAATTGCAAGGAGGTAATTCATGGTGGTTGGGCAAAAAAAGCCTGGATAGCTCTGCAGACTAAGCATCCAGCTGTCTGCAATTACTGTAAGTTCGAATCTCCCCAGGCTCAAGGTTGACTCAGCCTTTCATCCTTTCTAAGGTGGGTAAATTGAGGACCCAGTTTGTGGGGGCAATAAGCTGACTTTGTATAAATATACAAAAGGATGAAGGCTACTGCTTAACGCATTGTTAGCCACCCTGAGTCTCCGGAGAAGGGCGGCATATAAATCTAATTTTAAAAAAAATCTTTAGAGGACTGGAAGCTGAGCAGACAGACGAGGCATCAGATCACAGCACACTGATATTTCTAGACCTGATTGAAAAATGCGTGAATTAAGAGCTCCTAACTGCGTTTCAAAGCTCAGAGGCAACATGAGTGGAATTTCACCCATTCTAACAGCTCATTGTTCATTGTTCGAAGTTCTGCGAAGAATGGAGATGTGGTTTCTTCGACAGGGTTTTAAAAAGATCGCCGTAAAGATTGCCCCCTGAATTGATCCCAAGGTAGGCGAGTTGACCACTCCGGAACCAGAGGAGGGCTGCTGGGGGTTTGCAGGGGTTCGAGAGAACCTCTAGCTAAGATTCTGTGCAGTTTGGAGAAGCCCCAAATCCCACTCGTGGCTGGCCCCGCCCCACCCCTCCCCTCTCAGGAGTCCCCACAAGGCCCGTTTTGGAAGCAGGTAAGTGCAGGGCGCACACAGAGGCTCGGAGAGAGTGAAAAATGGGTCTACTGGAAGTTTGGGAAGGCTGGAAACAGGCCCATTTCCGGCCTCCAGAGGGCCTCCGGAGCCTGAGGAGGTTGTTTTCACCCTCCCGGAGGCTCGAGAAAAGCCTCTGGAGCCTGGGGAGGACAACAAAGCACCCCCCTGGCATGATGCAGGAGGCTGACTAGGCCACACCCACCATGGCCATGCCCACCCAGCACCCGGGCAGAGAACCCCTTGCTAAAATTTTTGAAGCTCACCCCTGTTGGGAACTAGAAGAACAAGACAGCAACATCGAAGAAACAGTGTGGACCGAAGCAACTCGGTCCAGGTGGAGACATTAATGGCGGCGTAACGTTGTCAATGTAGGGGTTGTGAAACCGGACATAGTCATGCGAGATAAACAAGTGGTTAGGAAAGCTGAGAAAGAGAGATGAATTTGACACGGGGAGGGGATGAAGGATGGAACGTGGAGACAAGAGTGCAGAATGGAGAAGACAGTCTGCCATGGATTGTCCCATAATCACCTAGCAGGGTGGTGGTGATGGGGTCCCGAATGGCAATTCTCTTAGCCAACTGACGGGACCTGAACAAATGTTGTAGGAATATTCGTTGGCTAAGGACTTTAAATGTGTTACGAATTGCTGCAGGTGAAGTGATGCTGTGTCTATGGGTAAAATTTCAGGTGATGCCTTGGTATTAAGTCAAGATCAAAGGGTCAATGGTGGACTTGTTTTAGGCCTGTTCCAAGCAATGCTATGTTACTTATGGGTAACATCATTGTCAAATATTATCTCTTCTGGGGTCATTTAAAATAGCCAATCTCTGTGCCTCTCTCCTTCCTTCCTTCCTTCCTTCCTTCCTTCCTTCCTTCCTTCCTTCCTTCCTTCCTTCCTTCCTTCCTTCCTTCCTCTCTCCCTTTATCCCTTCTCTCTCTCTTTGCCTTCCTTCTGTCTCCCTCCCTCCCTTCTTTCTTCCTCCCTCCCCTCCCCTCTCCCTCCCTCCCTCCCTCTCTCTTTGCCTTCCTTCTGTCTCTCTCCCTCCCTTCTCTCTCCCTCCCTCCCCTCCTCTCTCCCTCCCTCCCTCTCTCTTTGCCTTCCTTCTGTCTCTCTCCCCTTCCCTCCTTCCTTCCCTCCCTTCATCCCTTCTCTCTCTCTTTGCCTTCCTTCCGTCTCCCTCTCTCCCTCTCTCTTTGCCTTCTGTCTCCCATCCTCCCTCCCTTCTTTCTCCCTCCCTACCCTCTCCTTCTCTCCCTCCCTTCCCCCCTCTCCTTTTCCTTCCTCCCTCCCTCCCTCCTCCCTTCATCCCTTCTCTCTCTCTCTGACTTTCTTCCTTCCATCTCCATCCCTTCTTTCTCTCTCCCTCCCTCCCTCTTTGCCTTTCCTTCTCTCTCCCTCCCTTCTTCCCTCCCTCCCTCCCTGATCTGTCTAAACCACCCATCTTTTTATGTGTTGGTTGAGAGTGAGAGTGTGTATCCCAACAGATCCGCCTATTATGGGAAGAGAGAGAGAGAAAGAGAGAGAGAGAAAGAGAGAGAGAGAAAGGTCAGTGGGAAAGAAACAAGGAATGAGTCAAGTGGGTGGGAGAAATAAAGATGTTATTTGGAAATTCTGCTTCTGTAATACACCCAGCGCGTGGGGGTGGAGCGTCTGCTCAAGGGAGAATATCTTTTGAAAATATCTGTTGAGAAAATCTCATCCTGGCAAAATGTGCCTGCAATACAAGAATGCGTATCCTCGGAGAAATATTTATTAGAGTTGTCTGGAGATGAAGAATAGAAAAAGAAGAAGAAGGCTGCCTTTATAGTGGATTCTGCCCCGGGGGAAGATGGAGCCATCGGTACAGATAAGCAAGACTACCTTGCCCCCAGCCCCTTAAATCTGCCAACAGAGTGGGATATCCATTCTCTATTTCTGGTATAAAAATTGAAGCAAATTAATAAATAAACTATCCAAGAAGAAAGCAAGTGAAAGTCACACCAAATCTATTCTCTGTGGGAACATGACTGCCCAGTCAGCATTTCCAACAGTCTGTTATTTGGCTTGCATTCTCTGGTTCTAATAATGATAAATTATGATACTTATGGTTGACATTGATGATGAACACCCGATCATCATCCCCCCCTCCTCCTCCTCCTTCTCCTTTTCCACTACTTCTTCCAGCATTGATGATGTTACCTAGTTGGGTAATGAAACATCTGCAAGAAAACAACCAAGCACATTGAGCACCAAGGACCCCATGTTCTCCTTCTCTTTCTCCTTCTCCTTCTCCTCCTCCTCCTCCTCCTCCTTTTCCTTCTTCTCTTCTCCTTCTCCTTCTCCTTCTCCTCCTTCTCCTTCTCTTCTCCTTCTCCTCATCCCTCTCCTTCTCCTTTTCCTTCTTCTCTTCTCCTTCTCCTTTTCCTTCTTCTCTTCTCCTTCTCCTCCTTCTCCTTCTCCTTCTCCTCCTTCTCCTTCTCCTCCTCCTCCTTCTCCTTCTTCTCTTCTCCTTTTCCTTTTCCTTCTTCTTCTCTTCTCCTTCTCCTTCTCCTCCTTCTCCTCCTCCTCCTTCTCCTTCTTCTCTTCTCCTTTTCCTTCTCTTTCTTCTCTTCTCCTTCTCCTTCTCCTTCTCCTTCTCCTTCTCCTTCTCCTTCTCTTCTCCTTCTCCTTCTCCTTCTTCTTCTCCTCCTCTACCTCCTCCTCCCTTTCCATCTCCTCCTCCTCCCTGCCAAACATGTTAATTGGCAGAAGCATTTGATGCACAAAACGGAAGCCAAACCTCTGCACCGACATTACATCCTGAGCATCAACCGTCATTAACACCCCATGCCATCACAGCTCATCTTGGAAGTTTTATCTCTCGCCCCGTTACCTTCCCCTGTTGGTTGTGCGCGGTTAACGCGTAGCTCTTCGAGAAATGTCTCCACAGCAGAAGTGGGTTTTGAGCTTCTGGAGATGTCAAAATAGACAGCTGCACGTTGATGGCAACATATTTGTTTATTGTTTATTTTATTATCGTGCTGCAGGGGGTTCTTTACCCTCCTTCTCCTCCGAGAGACAAGGTGGCTTCCCATTACTCAACAGAAATCAAATGCTTCTGCTGAAGGGTTTTTTTTTTTGGAACTGTGCGGAATCTGCCACCGGTTCCAAAATAAACAGTTTTGTTTTGTTTTGTTTTGTTTTTCCCTTCCTTGTGCGTTTCTCGTCTGGGTAATGTCTGCTGCCATTTGAATCTTGAAGGCTCTTCTAGTGGTAGAAGAAGATAGAATAGAGTTCTGAATAGAGTTGCACGCCCGTCAGCTAAGAAGTGAGAAAAGAAGGAAGGAAAAATGAACGTTGAACTATAGAGAGCTTGCAGTCAAGGTTTTTAAACTTGATTTCTTAAGTCGTCTTTTCCTGAGGCTTCGGTTCGTCTGCCTCATCGCCAGGATGTTTCGTTAGATGTGGAGCTGATTTTTTTTATATATATCAATAAAGGAGAATATTTGTAGCTCTGGGTTGTTCCTGATGCTCTCTAAGCTTTTGTTATATATCACAACCAGGCTTCAACAAGGCTTGAAAAAAGAAGGCCCTTGTTCCTCCTCTCCTTCTTGATGATATGACTTTTGTAGAGAGGTCGTTGGTGCTCTCTGAACTCGGTTGTTTACTTTACTTTACTTCATTACCCAAACTAGGTAACAGTGCTAGTAGGGAATAGGGGTTACAAAAGAGAGGAGGAAGAGGAGGAGAAGGACTGTGGGTGGTCCTTGGTGCTCCCCAAGTTTGATTTTTTTTAAAATTTGATTTATATGCCGCCCTTCTCCGGAGACTCAAGGCAGCTTACAATGCGTTAAGCAATAGCCTTCATTCTTTTGTATATTTATACAAAGTCAGCTTATTGCCTCCACAAACTAGATCCTCTATTTACCTACTTTAGAAAGGATGGAAGGCTGAGTCAACCTTGAGCCTGGTGAGATTCGAATTTACAGTAATTGCAGACAGCTGGTGTTAATCACAATACTTTTAATCTGCTGAGCTATCCAGGCTCTTGGTTGTTTTGCAGATGTTTCATTACCCAAATGAGGAAGCATCATCAGGGCTAGAAGGGAGTGGGGTCTATAGAGGAGGAGGAGGAGGAGGAGGAGGAGGAGGAGGAGGAGGAGGAGGAGGAGGAGGAGGAGAAGGAGAAGGAGGAGAAGGAGAAGGAGAAGGAGAAGGAGAATGAGAATGCTGGGGTCCTTGGTGCTCTCTGAGCTTGGTGATTTTCCTGCAGACATTTCATGACCCAACTCAATAACAGCAACCGTGCTAGAGGGAGTGGGGTTTGTGGAGTGGAGGAAGGAGGAAGGAGGAGAAGGAGGAGGACTGTAGGGAGATCCTTGGTGCTCTCTGAGCTTTCATTACCCAAATTAGGGAACATCATCCATGCTACTAAGTCCTTACTAAAGTCAGAGAGCTTCAAGGACCCTTCATTTCAACTCTAGGCTGCAAACGTTCTCCTTTATTGGTGACTTCCGTAGACCAATTTGTACCAGTCCACCCCGCCCTGCTGTGACGGCATTCAGTGCAGCAGATCAGAAGCTGACCCAGCAGCTAAAGAGGGAGGCTAGGAATAGAAAAACGTTGATGCGAGCATCTATGGAGAAAGGGCACCAGCTGATGGATCAGGTGGTGGGTGGCACGGAGCAGATGGCGTCCCTCGGGAGACCTTGAATAATAAGCCAGAAGGAGGAGAAAGGGCAACTGAAAAACATCGAAGTGTGCCAGAGGGTTCTGTTGGTGGCAAAATCCTGGCTGAAGGTGAATCGTTCTACCTACCACCCAGGTGCCACTTGGTTTGCCTTTAAATTTTTCGCTTGCCTATTCTCTTCTCTTTGTCTGTGGAGATTCTCAGTCATCCAGGTCATAATTGCCCCAAAGTCAAGATTGACTCAGCCTTCCATCCTTTCGAAGTATGTATGAAGGCTATTGCTTAATGCATTGTAAGCCACCCTGAGTCTCTGGAGAAGGGCGGCATATATAAATTGAATAAATAAATAAATAAATAAATAAATAAATAAATAAATAAATAAATAAATAAATAAATAAATAAATAAATAAATAAATAAATAAATAAATAAATAAATAAATAAATAAACAAACAAATAAATAAATAAATAAAGATGCTTTTTCAAATCTTTTCTCCTTGAAAAGATTTCGCTTCTCATCCGAGAAGCTTCTTCTGTTCTGGCTGACTTCCATCCTCCACCAGAACTGAAGAAGCTTCTTGGATGAGAAGAGAAACATCTTCAAAGAAAAACCAGGAAGTCTAGTTGCCTCTTGAAGATGCACCTTTGGGACAACCATGTCACTGCGTTCACTCTACCAGCAGAGTTATTATTTCTGAACTGTCAGACTTACCGTAGTTTGCCAAGTTCCTTATCAGTATCTACTGTGCATGTCCTGCATTCTTTTCTTTTTTTCTAAAAACTTTCCTTTGTTCTCTGGCCAGGGAAGGTCCCAGGCTGGGATATTTGCCAACATGTAATTATTTTAGATTAGTGAGATGTCTTTATTTTCTTACAATAAATATGAGTTTAATTAGAAGATGTATTCCGGTTTTATTGATCAAAGTATACACAAGGATAAAAGTCACGATCCAACTAAAAATGAGAGCAATTACCCCACGCAAGGTAACGGGGCTGATTGCTGCTCTGACAAACCAAGTTTAGTTTAGTTTAGTTTAGTTTAGTTTAGTTTAGTTTAGTTTAGTTTAGTTTAGTTTAGTTTAGTTTAGTTTAGTTTAGTTTAGTTTAGTTTAGTTTAGTTTAATCAAATTTATATACCATCCTACTCCTGAAGGACTCAGGGCGGTGAACAGCCAAGATAAAGCTGTTCAAGCCCTCGTCATTTCCCGACTTGACTACTGCAATGCTCTCTACATGGGGCTCCCCTTGAAGTGCACCCGGAAGCTCCAACTGGTCCAGAATGCGGCTGCGCGAGTAATTATGGGAGCAACATGGTGCTCGCATGTAACACCTCTTCTACGTGAGCTGCACTGGCTTCCGGTGGTCTTCCGAGTGCGCTTCAAGGTGTTGGTTCTTACCTTTAAAGTGCTCCATGGCTTAGGACCTGAGTACTTACGAGACCACCTGCTGCAACCGATAACCTCCCACCAACCAATACGCTCTCACAGAGTAGGCCTACTCATAGTTCCATCATTAAAACAATGTCATCTAGTAGTTCCAAGGGAGAGAGCCTTCTCTGTGGCGGCACCTACTCTTTGGAGCAAAATACCCTCTGGAATACGAATAATCCCAGATCTTCGCACTTTCCGACGTGCCCTGAAGACCTTTCTATTTCAACAAGCAGGGCTAGCATAAACATCAAAATTCTATGCCAAGGTCTTAGTAGATACACCAAGTTGACTCAATTTATTATTTACTGTTTATAAAATATATTTATATGTATATGAAATCTTAATCTGTTCACCACCCTGAGTCCTTTGGGAGAAGGGCGGTATAGAAATTCAATAAATAAATAAATAAATAAAATACAGACAATACAAACATTAAAAAAACCCATTAAAAATATTAAACATTTTGGCCCAAGAACAAATTTAAAAACACCCAATTTATAAGACAGATTAAAACAATTTAAAATTTAAAAATTTAAAAGGGAGCGTTAGGCCAGGCTAGCCTGCTGGAACAAAAACGTTTTAAGAGCACGACGAAAAGCGTGCAGATCCGGGATCCTCCGTATCTCCGGGGGGAGCTCGTTCCAAATGGTGGGTGCCCCCACCGAGAAGACTCTCCCCCTGGGGGCCGCCAGTCGACACTGTTTGGCCAACGGCATCCTGAGAAGCCCCTCTCTATGGGAGCGATAAGAGGTTATTGGTGGCAGAAGGCGGTCTCGTAAATACCCCGGTCCGATGCCATGGAGCGCTCTAAAGGTGGTAACCAAAACCTGGATAATTGAGAATCTCCATAGACATTTAATTCCGAAAAAACATCTTCAAGGGAAAGCAAAATCCAATTTTAAAAAGCAACTTTGGCATATTCTTTTCTCTTGCTTTGCTAAGCTCATTCCTCTTTCCGCCCCCCCAGCCCTGTGGCTTCCACGCTGAATTGGAGAGGATGGTTAGAAGCCGATCTATATCCAGAAGCTCTCCCTTATGATTCCTTGCCCCGTGGTTTGAACCTTCTCAGCAATTTCCCACTATTCTGCCTAGTGCTAACGAGCATCCGGATTGCCTCCGGGTGACTCCTTCCGTTATTTATTTTTTTGGGGGGCTGGGAGGGAGGAGGGAGAAATAATCTGTATTTCCTCCGCCTTGTGCTCATTAATCAACTCTGCCTTTGGGTGAAATAGATATTTATCGCCTTTTGCTCCATTTCAAAAGGAGGACAATTTCCTTTCCCTTTCTTTTTTTTTTTCCTTCCTGTCTTTCTTATGGATGCCAAACGTTCCCCCGTGGCTCAGTACTAGTATCACAGCAAAATGGCTTTCTGTATATATTTTTCCCCTTCTTCTTCTTCTTCTTCTTCTTCTTCTTCTTCTTCTTCTTCTTCTTCTTCTTCTTCTTCTTCTTCTTCTTCTTCTTCTTCTTCTTCTTCTTCTTCTTCTTCTTCTTCTTCTTCTTCTTCTTCTCCTCCTCCTCCTCCTCCTCCTCCTCCTCCTCCTCCTCCTCCTCCTCCTCCTCCTCCTCCTCCTCCTCCTCCCCTCTGGCTCTTTCCCTTTGATCTTGATGGAAAAGAATTTGCTACGGTGAAAAAGGGGTGGACCCTTTTCTCTGTAGCAATGGAAATGGCTGAGTAAGTGCAGATTTGATGTCCTGTCTGACCTTCACCCAACCTTCCCTCCCATATTCTGTAGGTACCTCCCAGCCTGCAGGGTGGGTGGGTGGGTGGATGATAGCCTCAGGAACCCCTTTTCCAAAATAGGAGCAGTGGGATGATGGGGGTGGTGAGAGAGCCGGTTTGCTCAAAAAGCAAAGAAGAAGAAGAGGAAGTAAAACACACATACCCCTCCCGCAATCTTCCAGGGAATAACGCAAGCTTCAAAGCTCCGATAAAATAAATTTGAATTTTGTCCTCTGGGAACGAGCGTTCAAAGAAGAACAGGAAACAGTTCCTTCCTCAAGAGAGGAGAACATTTGTAGCTACCCTCTAGCAGCTGCTCCACACCAGAAGCTTAGATTCACACTGTCTTATTAACTAGGTTTATGGACAGCCAAAAAAGGGGTTAAGTTACAAAATTGTGGAAGCCGGGAGATATATATTTCAACTGCCCCATGTTCTCAGTAAGTTTGTTAAGGTGGACAAATCTTCTTCTCGAAGCAGTCAGGAGGTTTCTAAAGGAAAAGGTTCCCCTCGCACATATGTGCTAGTCGTTCCCGACTCTAGGGGGCGGTGCTCATCTCTGTTTCAAAGCCGAAGAGCCAGCGCTGTCCGAAGACGTCTCCGTGGTCATGTGGCCGGCATGACTCAATGCCAAAGGCGCACGGAACGCTGTTACCTTCCCACCAAAGGTGGTCCCTATTTTTCTACTTGCATTTTTTACGTGCTTTCGAACTGCTAGGTTGGCAGAAGTCACGGGAGCTCACCCCATTACGCAGCGCTAGGGACTCGAACCGTTGAACTGCCGACCTTTCGATCGACAAGCTCAGCATCTTAGCCGCTGAGCCTCCGTGTCCTGTCTATCAACTAGGCTTATGGACAGCCAAAAAGGGGTTAAGTTACAAAATCTTGGAAGCCAGGAGATACATATTTCAACTGCCCATGTCTCAGTAAGTTTCTTAAGGTGGACAGTCTTCTTCTCGGACCAGTTAGGAGGTTCCTACTCAAGGGGGGGGGGGAATCCAACCATTCTCCCCCATTTTTCCCCCCTGGAAGTTCATTACATTTTGGGAAAGGAGAAGACATTGTTGGATCTATGCGATCATTTGCTTGGGACTTGATGAAATACGGAGTTGCTTTTGCAGGGATGTTATTAGCGTGAACGTCATGTGGTTTTTTCCTCTTCTCTCTCGCAGTGCCTGGAGGCTGTTAGGGGTTGGATGGGGAGCAACGGGTTGAAACTAAACCCTGGCGAGACTGAGTGAGCTCTGGGTTTGGGGTTCGTTGGCTCAGGGAGAGTTGCCATCTTTGGTCTCGGATGGGGTGGCACTACCCCAAACAGATCCTGTGCATAATCTGGGAGTTCTCCTGGACTCGCGACTCCTGCTCAAAGAGCAGGTGGTGGCAGTCGCGGCCAGGAGGGCCTTCGTGCAACTGCGACTTATGCGCCAGTTACGCCCTTTCCTGGACCGGCAATCCCTTCTCACAGTCACTCATGCCTTAGTCACTTCCCGTCTTGATTATTGCAACACTCTCTACACGGGGCTGCCCTCGGAGAGCATCTGGAAGCTCCAGTTGGTGCAAAATGCAACGGCCCGTGTGGTTTTGTGCAGACCCCGATGTGCACATGTATCATCTCTCCTGCGGAAGCTGCGTAGGTTTCTGATTTGCTTCCGGGTGCAACTCAAGGTGCTTGTTGTCACCTTTAAAGCCCTTCATGGCTCGGGACCAGGTGATCTGAGGAACCATCTCTTGACGTCACATCTACCTGACCCATCAGAGGTGAGGGTCCCATCCCTGAGGGAGATACACCAGGTGGGACCCAAAAGAAGGGCCTTCTCTGTGGTGGTTCCCTCTCTCTGGAACATCATTCCCCCAGAGATTAGAATGGTCCCCACTCTAATATTCTTCCAGAAGGTTCCCTGTGGGCCTGAAGAACCCAGAGTGGGATGGAGCCCATTAAATGGCTCGTGTGGTCGACTGTCACGGGGGCAAAAGGTGGGGGGTGGGGGTGGGAGGTGATTTTATTACACTAATGCATTTGATTTTTTAAATTATTTTAAATGTGGTTTTTATATTCTTGAGTCGCCATGGGCGAATAGGCAGCAATATAAATTTAATAAATAAACATTTATGTCGCTTCCGCTGAAATAACCTCTCGTCTTCTCCTCCTTTTTCCTTTCTGCTTCTCCTCTCCTCTCCTCCCTTTTATCTTTTCCCATAAAAAAACCCCCCAGAAATTCAGGGGTTCAGAATATCGGGGGCGGGGGGCAGGGAACGTTGCATGGTGTTCCTTCTTGTCCACCACTTCCCATCCTCATGCGCTCGTGACCTCCCAGATCAACTACTGCAATGCTCTCTACATGGGGCTGCCCTTGAAGACCACTCGGAGGCTTCAGCTGGTGCAGAATGCAGCCACGCGGGTAGTGATGGGAGCGTCCCGACACTCTCATGTTTCACCCCTCCTGCACAACCTGCATTGGCTACTGGTTGCCCTCCGGGTGATATTCAAGGTGCTGGTTATCACCTATAAAGCCCTACGGGGTACCTGATGGACCATCTGCGGCCAGCGACAGCTCCCCATCGCCTGGTACGTTCCCACAAGGAGGGCCTCCTTGGAGTGCCATCGGCCAGGCAGTGCTGTCTGGCGACTCCTAGGGAACGGGCTTTCTCTGTGGGCGCACCCACTTTATAGAATCAACTCCCCCTGGAGCTCCGGGTGGCCCGGGACCTGCGCTTTTTCCGCCGTGACCTTAAAACGTATTATTTTTCCAGGCCAGATTGGACTGAAGGGGTTTTTAAGGGGAAATTTAATCATTTTAACATTTAATATTGATTTTGTCTGTTTTTATTGCTGCGAGCTGCCCTTTTTGGAGAGAGGGCGGCATATAAGCTTGATTAATAAACAAACAAACAAACAAATAAATAAATCCTGACCACTCCTAACCACTCCCCGTTTTTAGTATCAAATTTTTTAAAAAATTTAAATTATATTGGGGTGTTTTAATTCTGTCCGGGCCAAATTCATTTAATCTGTTTTTAGTTGGTTTTTAAATTTTGTACGTATGTATTTTTATTGTTGGCTGTACACCGCCCTGAGTCCTTCGGGAGTAGGGCGGTATATAAATCCAATAAATCCTAAATCCTAAATCCTAATCTCCTCGTTGTCCCGCCCAGATTCAGAACTTCACTCACTTTTGTCTTGCTTTCTCGGCTCAGGGAGTTTGCCCGTTGGAAGGTGAGAAATACTGCCATTGAACGGAGGGATCTACTCCGTAACCCCGTCCCCTTGATGCCTGAGTTCCAGAGGAGCGTGCGCCTGTTGGGCAGGAGACCTACAACACAGCAGTTCATCGATACCATCATCAAAAAATACGGCACCCACATCCTCATCTCTGCCACTTTAGGAGGTAAGCGACGGTGGGCCCTGCCCCGTCTTTCAGGGATGTACGGGATGTCTTTCAGCTCGGATGTACAGGCGACTTTCAGACTTGGATTCATCTTGGCCTTCCTGTTAGAAATACAGATAGTCCTCCTATCACATCTGTCCTGTTATGGTAGCTATAGCAACAGCACTTAGACTTATATACCACTTCACACGGCTTTACAGCCCTTTCTAAGTGGTTTTTTTCTACCTGTTTTTTCGGCTTTTTTTGGCCCATTTTCAAGGCTTTTTTCGAAAAAAAAAGGGCCTCGAAAACAGGCCAAAAAAAGCCTCAAAAACGGACTGAAAAAAGCCCTGATAATGGACTGAAAAAATTCTGGAAAAGGTCCCCCCCCCCCCCAAAAGCCCTGAAAACGGACCAAAAAAAAAAAAAAAAGGCTGGAAAAGGGCTGAGAAAAGGCCCGAAAAAAGGGAGGCCAAAAACCCTTTTTTGTTGTTTTCCTCTTCTAAATTCAGGTGCGTCTTATCGTCCAAAAAATACGGTAGATATCTCCAAAGCAGTAACCCAAGAGGTGACGGCTTGTCTAGTTCTAATTAATTTTGTACTAAATGAAACTGCTTTTTCTCGGAAACATACCTTGTTAGTTTCTTGACCTAGTCTGCCCCCCGCCCTCCCCCCCTTTTTAATATATATATATATATATATATATCCCAGAGCACATCATTCAAAAGTCTGGTTTGGTTTCCCTGGTTGCACACCGCTGGTTAAAAAATGAACTGGGCAGGGTTGAACAGGAGAAGCTAATTGAAAAGGGGTCAGTAATCTGTTTGAACGGCTTCGGAAAATACATTTTGCCTTGGAATAACATGAACCTAGATTTCGGTTCATAGATCACAGAGTCTCACAAAGTTATTCGGGAGGAGGTGTTTTTTTAACCCCTCGAGGGCGGTGGCGAGAACAACACCAAAGTTCAGCATTTTGTGCGCTCTCAAACGTGGCTGGAGGTTAATGCATCTTAGCCACCGGGGAGCTGCTGGGGGTTCGCAGGGGGTTCGGGAGAACCTCTAGCTAAGATTCTGGGCAGTTCGGAGAACCCCCAAATCTCACTCTGGCTGGCCCCGCCACCCTTCCCCACACTGCCCGTTTTGGATGCAGATAAGTGCAGGGCAAGTGTGGAGGCTCGTAGAGGGCGATTAATGGGCCTACCGGAAGTTCAGGAAGGCCGGAAATGGGCCCATTTCTAGCCTCCAGAGGGCCTCCGGAGCCTGGGGAGGGCAAAAACCTCCCCAGGCTCCGGAGGTTTTAAGCTGAGCCTTGGTGGCGCAGCAGCTTAAAGTGCTGTTAAAGTGACACCAGCTGCCTGCAATTACTGCGAGTTCAATTCTCACCAGGCTCAAGGTTGACTCAGCCTTCCATCCTTTCAAGGTAGTAAAATGAGGACCTGGATTGTGGGGGCAATAAGATGACTTTTTATAAAAAAAGAACACTGCTTGGGGGGGGGTTTGAAAACCCTACTAACAGGTATATACAAAAGTATGAAGGTTATTGCTTAACACATTGTAAGCCGCCCTGAGTTTCTGGAGAAGGGTGGCATATAATTTTTTTTAAAAAAAACACCCACTCCCGCCCTGGTGCAGGTGGCCAACTAGGCCACACCCACCATGGCCACACCTACCCATTAACCGGGTGTACCCCTTGCTAAAATTTATGAAGCCTACTCCTGATCTTGGCTGTCCCCGTCAATGGATTAATTGCTGATATAGATGATAGATAGATAGATAGATAGATAGATAGATAGATAGATAGATAGATAGATAGATAGATAGATAGATAGAGATAGATAGATAGATAGATAGATAGATAGATAGATAGATAGATAGATAGATAGATAGATAGATAGATGATAGATAGATGATAGATAGATTGATGATAGATAGATAGATATATTTCTCCGAGTGTATGGCTTGGCTTCGCACGTCAGCTTTGGTTCAACCCTTAAATGTTATTATTCTAAGGCAAAAAGTAATACCTTTAAAAAAAATGCATACTTTCATCTGGAAATGGAGAAAATCCCTACAGGGCACTTTTTGATATGTTATTTAGGAGTTATCAAAGGTATCCATTTCCAAAGTGGAGACACAGAAGTATTTTTTTCTAATCCTTCTTGAAAATTGTGGGGTTTTTAAAATCCTTCCTTTAAAATTGTGTTGACTAGGACTCAGGCACGCATCTGTTGTGTTGGCATTTCGTCGCTTTTCGAATCAAGCATCTCACCTAAAATGCTTTTTATCTTTCGCTTTCTCACTTCTGAAGTTTGCAAATGTTGATACACAAGCTCTGCATAGACATGCATTTAATAGTCCAAAGCCATGTGAAGAATGTAGGGCTATATATGCATAAATATGTATGCTGGATAAAACCAAATGTTTGAGGTGTTAATTCGGAAGAAAGGTTTGAGCAAAATGGACTGGAATTCTTAAAGTTATTTCTTTAAAAAAAAAAGAATCAGACTTTCTGCAGCTTTGTTTTATATCTAAAATGCCGCCTATCCTTGTTTTGTTGCCTCGTTGTTATGCTTTCCGATTTCTGGCTGTGTGCAACTTCACCGCCATGGTTTTTCTTCCCAAACGAAAAGGATAGAAACCTAGCTGAACAAAGAATTAAAAATCTATGCCGTTTGCAAACTAACTGGAGATCGGTTCGGCATGCCTCTGAGCATATGCAGAGCCCTTTTGCTGGCCAGCAATGTCCCTGAGAATCACTTCAAGAGCGGAATGGAAATGGGAGGTTTGTAGGGATAGGATCGATTGCTGTGGTGGAGTGCAACCTGGATTCCCAGAAGGGAGAGGACCAAGAGTTCCCAGAGAACCAAGAGACAGCTAAGTTTAGATAGTCTGGGTGAGAGGAAGAGTTAAGAAGGCTCCTCCCTATCAATTGCCATAGTATGCCTTTTAAGCTGAAAAAGATAATTTGCCAACCAAGGTGAATATTTGTAGTGCAGGGTTGAAATGAGGACTAGTACTAGTGCTAATAGCACTGATGATGTTGCCTAGTTGGGTCATGAGATGGCTTCAAGAAAACAACCAAGCTCAAAGAACACCACCAACTATTCTCCTCCTCCTCCTCCTCCTCCTCCTCCTCCTCCTCCTCCTCCTCCTCCTCCTCCTCCTCCTCCTCCTCCTCCTCTCTCCTCCTCTTCTTCTTCTTCTTCTTCTTCTTCTTCTTCTTCTTCTTCTTCTTCTTCTTCTTCTTCTTCTTCTTCCTCTTCCTCTTCCTCCTCCTCCTCTTCCTCTCCTTCTCCCTCTCCTTCTCCCTCCTCTTCCTCTTCTTCCTCCTCCTCCTCCTCCTCCCAACCTCCCCTAGCACTGATAATGTTCCCTAGATGGGTCATGAGATGTCTACAAGAAAATAACCAAGCTCAGAGAACTCCAAGGATCTTCAACAGTTGTTTTCATTGGATAAGTAAACGAGGAACAAGGGATTCTTTTTGTGTTTCAGGGTCTGGCAATCCCAGAACCCTTTACACCGTTTTACTTAATAAGATTGCGACAATGTACCTTCTTAACTGTGAGTTAAATCCACAAAACGAGGCATCCCTTTGAATACAACAGGCAGAGGGGAAGCGTTGAGAAAGCAAGACATGGTTTTCTTTTGTTTCTCTCTCTCTCTTTTCATTCAAGCCCACCACCTGGGCGGCTTTGTCCCTGGCCTTTCCAAACCACACCGACCTTTAGAACGATGAAATATATTTTTAATTTTCGCCCGGGTCCCGCTGGTGAATTATTCACCACGCGCTTTTCCTCCGCGCTCCTGTTTTTACGACGCTTCGCTTTTAAAATATGCACAGGCATGGAAGGGAGAGCTAGCTACGCGCCCGATGCAGGAGGGAAAGCTGCCAGGAGAATAATGCAGGAAGAAAAATTTCTCTTGACAGCAGTAAAAGTGGAAGACACTCCCCGAGAGCATGTATTGTTCATGAATGAGAGTGTTTTCCAGCCTTGGTCGCATCACAGAGCCCCAGCAGCCCAACTCAAGAGGATCAGCTGATCTGGGAGGCGAGACTTGCAACGGCTCCTCAAAATTAAGCGCAAAAATAACCCATTTGGAAATCATTGGCCGTTTGCTCAGCACCGGTGGGATTCTAGAATACCCCAGAGGACTATTTGTGGGAAAACCAGACAAAGCGATGATGATAATTCTCAGTGCATCAGACGCTCAAGCCTGTAAGGCATTCGGCAACTTGTTTATAGCACAAGCTTCACAGAAACGACAAAGCTGTTTAAGATGCTTTATTGGAAGCAGGAAAGAAGACATATATGTCTGTGGTGGTAGCAGCACACCAAACCAGCCCTCCCTTCTTCCTTCTCTCTCCTTCTCTGTCTTTGCCTCTACCTCTCTCTCTGTCTCTGTCTCTCTCTCTCTCTCTCTCTCTATCACCTCTCTATCTATCTATCTACAGTATCTGTCTGTCTGTCTGTCTATATCATCTATTTACATCCATCTCTCTCTCTCTCTCTCTCTCTCGCTATCTCTGTCTATCTATCATCTATATCTATCTATATCTATTTATCTATCTGTCTATCTATCTATCTGTCTATCTATCTATCTATCTATCTATCTATCTATCTATCTATCTATCTATCTATCTATCTATCTATCTATCTATCTATCTATCTACAGTATCTGTCTGTCTGTCTATATCTATCTATCATCTATTTACATTCATCTGTCTCTCTGTCTCTGTCTCTGTCTATCTATCTATCATCTATCTATCTACATCTATCTATCATCTATCAGCTTATGCCTATCGATGTACAATATCTGTCTCTGTGTGTAACTATCATCTATCATCCATCCATCCATCCATCTATCTATCTATCTATCTATCTATCTATCTATCTATCTATCTATCTATCTATCTATCATCTATCTATCTATCTATCTATCTATCTATCATCTATCTATCTCTTTCTCTGTCTAATCTATCTATCTGTCTATCTACATCTATCATCTCTATCTATCTATCTATCTATCTATCTATCTATCTATCATTTTATATCTATGTACAGTATGTACATAGTGTGTGTACATACACACTATGTGTAACTATCATCTATCTATCTATCTATCTATCTATCTATCTATCTATCTATCTATCTATCTATCTATCTATCTATCTATCTACCTTGTCTATCATTTATCTATCAACAGTCTCTCCCCCACCCTCTCTCTCTCATCTGGCCCCATTTTGATGTTCACAGCAAAGATCTCTCAATCCTCAAAGGCATTCTTCCCAAGCCTTGCGTGATTTTTTTTTTCCTACCACGTACCCCCAACTGTTCCTGCTATATAAATAGCAGCTAGTGAGAACGCTCTTGCAAAGCAGCTGCTTGCCTCTAATGGAAGTGGGTTGAGTCATGGTGGATTGAGGTGGCTTAAAAACAGGACGCCTTGGAAGCCCAGTGGGGTTGGGAAGCCCATCCAGTCCTCTCAGCGTCATCTGAACCGTTACGTCCGCCGGTCCTCCCACGGCCACTAAAAAGGGCTCTCTGTTCTTAGTTACTATCTAAAGATACTACCCCGAGTCATTCCTCTTGCTAATTCTGGAGGTTGGAGAAGCATCGCGGAGAACTAATTTGCATGGAATACCCTGAAGGCAAGATGACTTTGAATGTTTTAATAAATGAGAAATTAGGACTTAATAATGCAGTGAAAATCTATTAACCCTTCTTGATTGCTGTGGCTGCCTTTTATTTCGAGGCAATGTTTTTCCTTTGCTCATTTCGAACTCAAGTCGTTTTTGCAATTGGGTGTTGGAAAGGCACCCCTCCGTTTTAACACCCTGGTTCTCCACTGTTTAACTTTCTCATTCGCACGGTTCTCAGCTTCCCCGTTTATTCGTTGCCAAAAGCGAAAATTTGAAACCCTCCCTTGGTATTCAAGGCTTTGGTGGAATGTATGGAGGTTTTTAATTTTAGCTCTTAGGCTGGGCGTATCTTAACGCCGTTGCGGTAATGCGTGCCTTTATTAAATTGTCCATTCCAACTGGATTTTGTCTGATTTGCATGGGAACAATAGCAGTAACGTTAATAACATCTGCCTCCTCTAAAGAAGTTGGTTGGCTGCCGTCCCAGTCATATCGAGGAAGGGTTGTTAAAACAGGGCGATTCCAAAGAGCCTATAATGGAGAATCTTGGTAGCTCAGGATTGAAATGAGGGGTCCTTGATGCTGCCTAAGCTTGATGATTTCCTTGCAGGCATTTCATTACCCAACTAGGTAACTTCATCAGTGCTAGAAGGGAGTGGGCTCACTCAGAGGCTAGGATAGGCTAGGCTAGACTAGACTAGAATATAATATGGAATGGAATGGAATGGAATGGAAGAATGGAAGGGAAAGGGAAGGGAAGGGAAGGGAAGGGAAGAGAAGAGAAGAGAAGAGAAGAGAAGAGAAGAGAAGAGAAGAGAAGAGAGAAGAGAAGAAGAGAGAGAAGAGAAGAGAAGGAGGGCAGAGTAGAGTAGAGTAGAGTAGAGTAGAGTAGAGTAGGGTAGGGTAGGGTAGGGTAGGGTAGAGTAAAGTAGAATAGAATAGAATAGAATAGAATAGAATAGAATAGAATAGAATAGAATAGAATAGAATAGAATAGAATAGAATAACAACTTTTATTGTCTCTTTGAACGTACACCAATGGCCATACATTAAAATGAAATTTCGTGGGACCATAGGAGGTGCTGCAATTGTCATAAGTCACTTTTTTCTGTGCCGTCGTAACTTTGAACGGCCACTAAATGAATTGTGGTAAGTCGAGGACTACCTGTAAGGGGGAATTGGGTGTATTATTTCATGATTTTTTCCCCTCTCTTCCTTTAATTTACTGTTGCCATGCTTACTGTTTTTATGGCTGAAAACGTTCTGGAATATGTCGTTATAGAATTGTATAAAAAAAGAAAGAAGGAAGGAAGGAAGGAAGGAGGAAGGAAGGAAGGAAGGAAGGAAGGAAGGAAGGAAGGAAGGAAAGAAAAAGGGAGGGAGAGAGGGAGGGAGGGGGAGAAAGAAAGAAATAGAAAGAAAAGGAAAGAAAGAAAGAAGAAAGAAAGAAAGAAAGAAAGAAAAGAAAGAAAGAAAGAAAGAAAGAAAGAAAGAAAGAAAGAAAGAAAGAAAGAAGAGGAAGGAAGGAGAGAGAGAGAGACAGGAAGGAAGGAGGGAGGGAGGGAGGGAGGGAGGGAGGAAGGAAGGAAGGAAGGAAGGAAGGAAGGAAGGAAGGAAGGAAGGAAGGAAGGGTATCAGGGTTCCAAGTAACACCCAATAGGGTGTTCCCCAAAGGAAGGAAGGAAGGAAGGAAGAAGGAAGGAAGGAAGGAAGGAAGGAAGGAAGGAAGGAGCTATCTAATCATGGCAGGAATAAGGAAAAAATGTTTCATCCTTTGGTTGAAGGCCCTGTTGCCATGTCTGGTGTGTGTGGGGGGGGGGGGTCTACACACACACACACACACACACATTTGCAGAAATAGGGCAGTCCTCCCTCTCCTCTTCTCCCCCCCCCTTCCCTCTCAATCTATCTATTGATTGTCCTACTTCTGCAAATATTTTAAAGGGAAATAAAGGCCCACTCTTCTACCATTGCTAGGTTGCAATTGCCCGTTCCGTGTCACAAGCAGAAAATTAATTATCCTCTAATGACCGGAGTGTTAGATCAACAGAAGATTCCCCCCACCCCATCACCACAGTTTTGGCACTGGCTGAAACACCCTAATTGGACCTCGCTGAATGTGATCCAAATGAATCCCGTGGAAAATATATATATATATATTTGCCGTCTTTTGTGTTGGAAATGTCACATTATCACACACACCCCCACTTTGAAAGAGATTGGCTTTTCCGTGCTCATATCCGTTGCCCCTTTATTTCTTCGTTTTGGGGATTTATCTTACGATGAAGGGGTTGCGAGACATAAGGGATGGAGAACGGGACAGAGCTGCAGGAGGGAGACGCGCGCCAAGATATCTAAGGCTCTCGGCTTAATTTTTTAGATTTAGCAATGCTCGTTAGCTAGTTCTTGAACGATAGAATGAATTTGAAGGCTTTTCAAGGAAATATCATTGGCTTGGCATAGAAGTTACATCAGCCCTTGAGATCTTCTGGTATGGAAAGCAAAAGCTCTTTTTGTTTTTTTTTTTAATTGAACATTTTTTGTGGAGTATGTTTTTTCCCACCGTCTTTACAAATTTATCTCCGAATTTCATATTTTCTAATTGTAAAATAAGGAGTATGCCAATTTAAGTTATCGAAGGCTTTTTGTGCGTCCAAAAATATGAATGCCAATTGTTTATCTGGATTTGTTTCAGAATATTCTAATACATCAATTATAATTCTCATATTTTTTTTTAAATCTGCCTTTTTGGCATAAATGTTTCATAATTGAACATTGTTGATTAAACACCTATTAAAACATTAGACACAGTGTAACCGTCTGGCCATACATACTAAAATAGTAATAAGTATCATATGCAGTATACCTTGCTACTACATTTATAGTATTTACATATATCAAGACATCATTTTTCTATCTATATTACTTATACATTTATCTTTATCCTCTTTCATTCTATTGTAATTACATGCATACTCTTAGTTCTCTGTTCTATAAGGTCTAGTCAATTCATATTTTTCATCCCTCCTTTCCGTTCCAACCATTGATAAAATTTGTTCCATCTCTTATAATAATCTGTCTAAAAGCTCTTGATGGCATGGCTTGAAATGCCGTTGATTGATCAGTGTAAAATGGCTGCAACTCAAACCACAACACCAGTTGTATATTTGTTTTTATCTGTTGGCACCAGAAGTAATGTGACTCTGATCTCCTCCCTTTCCTTTCCTTTCCTTTCCTTTCCTTTCCTTTCCTTTCCTTTCCTTTCCTTTCCTTTTCCTTTCCTTTCCTTTCCTTTCCTTTCCTTTCCTTTCCTTTCCTTTCCTTTCCTTTCCTTTCCTTCATTTCCTTCCCTTCCCTTCCCTTCCCTCCTTTCCACTTCCTTCTCCTTTCCTTTCCTTTCCTTTCCTTTCCTTTCCTTTCCTTTCCTTTCCTTTCCTTTCCTTTCCTTTCCTTTCCTTTCCTTTCCTTTCCTTTCCTTCCCTTCCCTTCCCTTCCTTCCCCCTCCTTCTCCTCCTTTCCTTCCCTTCCCTTCCCTTCCCTTCCTTTCCACTTCCTTCTCCTCCTTTCCTTTCCTTTCCTTTCCTTCCCTTCCCTTCCCTTCCCCTCCTTCTCCTCCTTTCCTTCCCTTCCCCGTCCCTTCCCTTCCCTTCCCTTCCCTTCCCTTCCTTTCCACTTCCTTCTCCTCCTTTCCTTTCCTTTCCTTCCCTTCCCTTCCCTTCCCTTCCCTTCCCTTCCCTTCCCTTCCCCCTCCTTCTCCTCCTTTCCTTTCCTTTCCTTTCCTTCCCTTCCCTTCCCTTCCCTTCCCTTCCCTTCCCTTCCTTCCCTTCCCTTCCCTTTCCACTTCCTCCTTTCCTTTCCTTTCCTTTCCTTTCCTTTCCTTTCCTTTCCTTTCCTTTCCTTTCCTTTCCTTTCCTTTCCTTCCTTCCTTCCCTTCCCTTCCCTTCCCTTCCCTTCCCCCTCCTTTCCTTTCCTTTCCTTTCCTTTCCTTTCCTTTCCTTTCCTTTCCTTTCCTTCCCGTTCCTTCCTTCTCTTTTTTTCCCCTCCATCCTGCCTTCCTTCTCTTCCTTTCTGCCTCTGCTTCCACTTTTTTTTGGTGCCTCACTAGGAGAAGAAGCGCTGACCATGTATATGGACAAAAACCGACTTGACCGGAAGTCGGGCAATGCCACCCAAAGTGTTGAGTCCCTTCACCAGCTTGCCTCTTCGTATTTTGTGGACCGGGATGGAACCATGAGACGCCTCCACGAGATTCAGATCTCCACGGGAGCAATCAAGGTAGAGCTGAGTTTACATACATAGTTTGGTTTGAGTAAGACGCGTGTGGGGAAAATCAGATCCTGGGAAAGGCAGATCTCTTTTTCTTTTCTTTTTTTTTCCTTCAAATTTTGCTTCCACTGGGGGGTGGATCAGGGTGATCTTCATCTTTTAATAACCCCATAATCCCTTGCGGGGTGGAGTCTGGACAACTGAATGGAGCTAGCAGAGTTTTTACTGGCCAGATGCCCTTCCTGTTGCCAACACGGAGTTTTGTTCAGCAGATATATTCTCACTGTGCCCAGAGAGAGAAATATCTGCCTCTACCTAGGATTGAACTCACAGCCTCCTGATTGTGAGGTGAGAGCTCCACCTTTAGGCCACCACACCACTCTTCCACCACCCTGATGTCAGTTCCTAATTTCTCTCCCTCTCTGCCCAATACCTATAGATGTTCTGGTAGATCCTCTAAGCGGTCTTAACTGTAAGACTGGGAATATATTCTGGATTTTTTTTTTCAGAGGTGTGCCTGATGGTGTCCAAGTTGCAGGATTTGGGTTCGGCTAGTCTAGAGAAAAGAAGGACTAGGGGTGACATGATAGCAGGATTCCAATATTTGAGGGGCTGCCACAAAGAAGAGGGGGTCAATGTATTTTCCAAAGCCCCAGAAGGTAGGACAAGAAGCAACAGATGGAAACTAATCAAGGAGAGAAGCTTCTTCAGTTCTTCAGAAGGCAACTGGACTTTGTTCTTCCTTGAAGATGTTTTGCTTCTTGTCCAAGAAGCTTCTTCAGTTCTTCAGAAGGCAACTGGACTTTGTTCTTCCTTGAAGACGTTTTGCTTCTCATCCAAGAAGCTTCTTCAGTTCTTCAGAAGGCAACTGGACTTTGTTCTTCCTTGAAGACATTTTGCTTCTCAATCCAGAAGCTTCTTCAGTTCTTCAGAATGACTTTGTTCTTCCTTGAAGACATTTTGTTTCTCATATATTAAGCTTCTTCAGTTCTTCAGAAGGCAACTGGACTTTGTTCTTCCTTGAAGAGGTTTTGCTTCTCGTCCAAGAAGCTTCTTCAGTTCTTCAGAAGGCAACTGGGCTTTGTTTTTCCTTGAAAAAGGTTTCACTTCTCATCCAAGAAGCTTCATCAGTTCTTCAGAAGCTTCGTTTTTCCTTGAAGAAACATCTTCAGTTCTGACACCAGAACTTCAGTCAGAACTGAAGAAGCTTCTTGGATGAGAAGCGAAACCTCTTCAAGGAAGAACAAAGTCCAGTTGCCCTCTGAAGAACTGAAGAAGCTTCTTGGATGAGAAGTGAAACCTCTTCAAGGAGAAACAAAGTCCAGTTCCCCTCTGAAGAACTGAGGAAGCTTCTCGGATAAGAAGCGAAATGTCTTCAAGGAAGAACAAAGCCCAGTGGCCTTTTGAAGGAGCAACTGCAGGATCCGTGTGCCTTCGAGAGAGGCAGCGTGGAAAAGCCTCTCTCATCCTTGGCAATCCTTTTCTCTTGCAGACCTGCTTAAAAGTCAGTTAAGTGGCTTTTTGGGGTGTGAGCGAACGGAAAAGCACCATGCACCTAGTCAAAAACCTCAGAAATGCTCGGTAACACAGTTCAAAGGATGAGATAATGGCCAGGGCAAAGGTCCTTTGAGAGCTTGAAAGTTAATCTAGCTGCACCGGCAAAAAGAAGGGAGAACTATCTGGAGCTCCTTAGCAATTGACCTACAAAACAGTGGATGGAAGAGAGTTTCCATAAAGGTTTGGCCTTTGTCATCGTACTGGAGATCCATTTTCTTTTTATTTCTGAGGCTGAGAGTGCTTGAAGGTGCCAGAGAGGTGGGCTGAAAGCATCTGAAGTTTGGGAAGAGCGGAGTTAGGTGCACTTCGAACGGCTGATGTTG
Source organism: Coluber constrictor foxii (assembly GCA_038048745.1). Lineage (NCBI taxonomy): Eukaryota > Metazoa > Chordata > Lepidosauria > Squamata > Colubridae > Coluber > Coluber constrictor. Next base: position 8,077,801 of record CM075968.1, read on the forward strand.
TAAAGCTTGAAAATAGACGCGTTCCTTTGATCTACTTGCTCGATAGTTATTCCGCTCAGAATGTACCTTTTGCAACTGCCTCAAAAGCAGCACGGTGGTGGTTAGAAGCATGACCACCACTTCAGGGCTTTCAGCAAAACTAGCACAAAATATAGTAGTGGGAGGGAGAGAGGGGGAGAGATAGGAGAGAGAAAGAGGGAGGGGAGGGAGAGGGAGAGAGAGATAGGAGAGAGAAAAAGGGAGAGAAAGAAAGAGAGAGAGGGAGAAGGAGAAGAAAGAGAAGAGGGAGGGAGGGATGGAGTGATAGGAGAGAGAAAGAAAGAAAGAGAGAAAGAGAGAGAGAGAGAGAAAAAGGAAGAGAAGAGAGAGGGAGGAAGGGATAGATAGGAGAGAGAAAGAGAGAAAGAAACAGAAGAAGAGGGAGAAGAGAGAGAAGAGAGAGGGAGGGAGGGTGTTATAGGAGAGAGAAAGAGAGAAAGAAAGAGAAAGAGAGGGGGAGAGAGGGAGGGAGCGGGAGAGTGGGGAAGGGAGAGATAGATAGGAGAGAGAGAGAAAGAAAGAGAGGGAGGGAGAGAGAAGGGAGAGGGAGGGAGGGAGAGATAGGAGAAAGAAAGAGAAAGAAACAGAGAGAGGGAGAAAGAGAAGAGAAGAGAGAGGGAGGGAGTGATAGGAGAGAGAAAGAGAGAAAGAAAGAGAAAGAGGGGGAGAGAGGGGGAGGGAGAGAGAGAGAGGAGAGAGAAAGAGAGAGAAAAAGAAAGAGAGAGAGGGAGAAAGAAAGAGAGACAGGGAGAAAGAGAGATAGGAGAGAGAAATGGAGAAACAGAAAGAGAGAAAAGAGAGTGGGAAGTGAGAGAGAGGGAGAGAGAAGTAACAGTAACAGAGCTGGAAGGGACCTTGGAGGTCATCTAGTCCAACCGCCTGCTCACACAGGAAACGTATACGAGGGATTCGAACTGTCTACATCTTTCCGTCTACACCTTAGCTGCCTTCTTGGGTTTTTGGTTCCAATAAATCCATACTTTGACCAAAGTGGCTTGCTTGCTGCTCGTTGTGGCTTGCCAGCGGCCAGTGGAGCTGGCAGTAGTCGGGCAGTGAAGAGGCTGGGGAGGAACATGGGCCAGTCCTGGGGATTGGAGAAAGCTCAGACGAGGGCTCTGCATTGGAGGCATAGAGGAAGATAGCAGCAAGGCAGAAGAACAGCTGGAACCCGTTCCCAGTGTGTGCATGCGCAGAGCTGCCAGAACAATTAAGGAAGCAATGTAGACTCGGGAATAAAAGCCGCACCTTGGAGATGATTGGCCCCTCTCATAGGAAATAAAAGAGGAGCAAACAGGGAGTGGGCTTTTGCAGGAAACAGTTTGTTCATTCCGTGACTCTGAGAGACTCTGTGCCAAGTTTGGCCTTGTACTGTGATTGGAAAGAATTCGCCTGGTAGCTTGCCGAATGAGATAGGCTGTGTTGAGAAATATTCCTTTGAAAAACTGTTTGGACAAACCTTGCTGACTGTGAATGAACGTAATTCACAGTCATGTAAATTAAAAGAGGTTTTGCCAGTAATCTCCTTTTCCTGCCTCCTGCTTGTTAAGGGAGCCTTAATGCTCTTCAGTGGTGGGGCAGCTGCTATGGTTTCACTTTCTTTTGATGTTCTCCAGGTCACCGAAACGCGGACAGGTCCTCTGGGCTGCAACAGTTATGACAATCTGGACTCTGTGAGTTCTGTCCTTCTGCAAAGCACGGAGAGCAAACTCCATCTCCAAGGTAAGGGGGGAAAGGGAATAAAAGATCACAACTGCCCAGACTTGGTGACTATGGTCTCCTCCACTCTCTAACATATCTGTCTGTTGTGATCAGAGGGCAGCTTGAGGAGCTGGCAGTGAGGAGGCTGGGGAGGATAATGGGCCAGTCCTGGAATCTGGGGAAGCTCGGATGAGGGCTCTGCATCAGAGGCAGAGAGAGGGCCAGGGCCATCTGGGAGTTATGTGCCACCTCCGGAGCCTGTTCATCAGTGTGCTCATGTGCAGAGCTGCCAAGCAAGAACATTTAAGACAAAAGGGGCGACTTGGGAGTAAGGCTTGGAGATGATTGGCTCCTCCCATAAGACATAAAGGAGGAGCAAAGACACGTGAGCCTTTGCAGGAAGCAACTTTTCTTTTCTAATGGGGAAACTACTCAAAGAGAGAAACAACCTGGAATTAAGGAGAAACAGTGAGGACCAATGGATCAGCTTGCCTTCAGAAGTTGAGGGTGCTTCATTGCTGGAGGTTTTTAAGAAGAGACTGGACAGTCACTTGTCTGCATTACAACTTTTTTTCTTTTTATTTAATTTATATGCTGCTCTTCTCCGGAGACTCAGGGCGGCTTGCAATGCGTTAAGGCATTAGCCTTCATACTTTTGTATAGACCTGCTTAGTAGGGCTTTCAGCCCCACCCAAGCGGTGTTCTTTTTTTATACAAAGTCAGCTTATTGCCCCCACAATCCGGGTCCTCATTTTACCTACCTCGAAAGGATGGAAGGCTGAGTCAACCTTGAGCCTGGTGAGATTCGAACTTGCAGTCATTGCAGGCAGCTGGTGTCACTTTAACACCACTTCAAGCTGCTGCGCCACCAAGGCTCCTGTATCTAAAATTGTGCGTTGCATGTGTGCACAAGGGTGCATAGGACCGTTCCTTCCTCCCAGCTTCCAAGTGGTTTCCAGTCGAAAATAATAGATGTCGGTGAGTTGTGGGGCTACAGTTATTGTTGTTTTCTGCTACCACAGTTTCTTACAACATCTTACGCTGGGTTGGCAAAGCAATCGGAGGAGACTGAAGTTGTGATCCATTACCAACAGCCCTGTAAATAGTTGCTAATGAGGGAGTTATACAGCAGCTGGGAATACAAAGGTTTCCATTAATTATTCTGAGATGTACCTTCTAGATGGTGGAGCGAGTAGAAAAATGGAGAAGGTAAAAGGCACACTTTTAAAGGTCGCTGGTAATGAGAAGCCTTGTTTATCCGTCTCTCCCGCGGAGAACCTTCCATCATTCTTGTCTGTATACTTTTGACTGATACGGAGTCACAGTGTTGCTTGATTTTCGTTCTGGACTTCCCGTTCTGAACGTCACATTTTAAAAAAGATCCGGGCAAACCTGAGCAGGTTCAAAGAAGAAGAAACTGGAGTTCTATTTGAGATAAAGGCAGCTGTGTATGTGTAGCCATGAGAACAACTGGCAAGAGGGGGGATTCTGGAGAACATCCTTCAAAGACCAGAAAGGGCATCATGTAGAAGAAAGTCACAATTGGCTAATGGAGAGAAGAATAGCTTTAAGTTACAGGAAGGGAGGGTTCGGTTAAATAGGAGGAGGAGAAGGCAGAAGAGGAGGAGGACGAGGAGGAGGAGGAGGAGGACAAGGAGGAGGAGGAGGAGGAGGAGGAGGAGGAGGAGGAGGAGGAGGAGGAGGAGGAGGAGGAGGAAAAAGAGGAGGAGGAGAGAGAAGAAAGGAGAGAGATGGAGAGCCAAGGAGGAGAAGGAGGAGGAGGAGGAGGAGGAGGAGGAGAGGAGGAGGGGAAGAGGAGGAGGAGGAGGAGGAGGAGGAGGAGGAGGAGGAGGAGGAGGAGGAAGAAGAAGAAGAAGAAGAAGAAGAAGAAGAAGAAGAAGAAGAAGAAGAAGAAGAAGAAGAAGAAGAAGAAGAAGAAGAAGAAGAAGAAGAAGAAGAAGAAGAAGAAGAAGAAGAAGAAGAAGAAGAAGAAGAAGAAGAAGGGTGTCTATTGAATTGTGTCTGATGCTTGGTGGTTCTTTGGGCCAGGTCCCTCCATGCCTTCCGATCTTTCATTTCTTCTTTGAAATTGTTCTATGTTCTGGCTGGTGGCAGCTTCGATGGTGTCCAGCCACCATGTTCTCTGGTGGCCTGGTTTTCTTTGACCGCCAATTCTTCCATGTTCGGAACAAATTCCTAACGGTAAAATTATCTGACTTGGAATGCATTAGTAAGGAAGGTATCATGTTCCCCTTTGCTGGAGGAATTCAGATAGATGAGCCAGTCTGTCATGGAGATTCGAATTTGGGTTCTTGCACTGAGCCAGGGACTAGATTAGTTGACCTCAAGTTCCTCTTCCAATTTCAGATTCAAATCTGGCTGGCCTCAACTTCCCAGAGTCCTTCTGTGATAACTCGTAAGTCTGCTTGTAAGAGGCTAGTCCTTGAAGAAGACTTCAAACTAAAATTCTTTGGGGTGTCTTCTTCAAATGGTTGAGGGCCGCTTCAGACCGCTCTTGTGTCATATTTCATCCCTGTATTATAGTATTCAGAGGGACACGGTGGCTCAGTGGCTAAGACGCTGAGCTTGTTGATCGAAAGGTTGGCAGTTCAGCGGTTCGAATCCCCGGCGCTATGAAACAGGGTGAGCTCCCGTGACTTGTCCCAGCTTCTGCCAATTTTGCAGTTCGGAAGCATGTAAAAAAATGCAAGTAGAAAAATAGGGACCACCTTTGGTGGGAAGGGAACAGCGTTCTGTGCGCCTTTGGCATTGAGTCATGCCAGCCACATGACCACGGAGACGTCTTTGGACAGCGCTGGCTCTTCAGCTTTGAAACGGAGATGAGCACCACCCCCTAGAGTCAGGAACGATTGGCACATACCTGCGAGGGAACTTTTACCTTTACCTTATTATAATACCCAAGACCCCCAAATAGTGAGACAGTCAAAAATGGCCTCTCTCTTCCCAGTAGATCTCCAGGTCATCTTTCCTCATTATTTGAGAGACAAATTTGTGCACTTTCATTTTTTTTTTTTGTTCCAAAGTTCTCCAAATGAAGCTGCTACTTTTGGGGCAATTCCACCCCCTCCCCACCCCCAAGGAGGTTCTTGCTTCCCTACCCCCACCTCCTTTTTCCCCCCCTTCTGTGTCCCAAATACCATTTCCATCGATCAGGTTGCAGGAAATTAGGTCAAAGACAGCAAAAATGATTTCCCAAAGCAGGCGACAAGAGATTTCTAATTCCAAAAGGCATCCCTTAAAGACTGTGACTTGACTTATTTTTTTTTTTCCTCCCCCTGCTTAATTCCAAGTTGCCATGGATGAGGCTATAAATGGAACTCGTCACCCATCTCTAAGTAAGGGAAGAGGAGAGAGGAGTGAATCAGAGCCTGCAAGGATATCATTCTGGTTCTGATAAGCCAACTGAAATTGTATAACAATTCACGGCTTTTTAATCAAGGCCTGTCACTGTGTGAATTGAGGCGTCCTTGCTCAGCTCCGGATGGTTACATTCTTCTTCCAAATGTTGATAAACTTGCCTCCTTCGGATAAGATCTGAATGATACCATGACTGCCTTCTCATTTTTACATTTCTTTGTTGTTCCCTTCTGCACCAGTGAGGTTTGTCAACAGGGGTTGACAACTTACCTTTACCACTGGTTCGCCGCACACCTGCTTCGTATACAAACACTCACTGTCCGTGCATGTGTCCGGCCTTGAAAATGTGCCTAAATACATGATTTGGAGCCGGGGCAGGTCCATCCACTATTGCCACTACCAGTTTGCCCAAACTGGTATGAACTGGCTGAATATCACCTCTCTTTGTCAAGTGACCTTAGGAGGAATTGCAGTCCTACAAATGGAAGGGTAGAAAGTCAGCACCTACCCCTCCTTAGAAGAATGAAATAGTTTGGGAAATATTCCAAAAAAAAAAAAAAAGGCAGAATGTTATATTTCCCCAAAGGGAGAAATGGGGAAACGTGTTTTTTCAGAGTCAGAAAGCAGACCCCACTTTCCTTATTAGCACACAGCAGATGTCAGCACTTAAGAGATAAAGAGTTTATTGAGAGAGGAAGGTGAGTAGATAGATAGCTCTATTCATAAGCAAATACCCTCACCCAAGATCCAAAACTGGGTGAAAGCCATTAAGCCACAATAAGAATTGCTCAACACCCTGTCATAACACAAGCCCCTTCATTGCATCATCCCGGAGCAGTCCAAACTTCAAACCCAGGAGCCCAGATAAACAATAAGGCAGCAGCTGACCAGATTAGCTCTGACAAACATCTAGGATTTGTATTTCCTCTTTGCCTATAGAGCCTGCTATGACCCCAAAGGATTCTAACAACAGCCAATAGAAGACATGTTTTTACACAGGAACAGGAAGCTCAAGTGCAAAGCCCAAAGAAGGTATTAAAAAACTGCCCACTTTCAACTCCCATTTTGTCAGCTGCCCAGAATCACAAGTGCTTGGTGATTCTGCTTCACCAATAAACGGGCCTTTTTTTCAATCAGCCTCCAGCCTCCATTTTGTTTCTCCTGGCTTGGAACCGAACCAGATGGATATTTCTTCCCACAGAAGAATAATTAGTGAGGCTACGGTTTTCAGCTGCTTCATCTGCCACTGTGAGATTTAAGCCTACATCTGGCTGAGTGAGACACGCAGGCAAATATTTCAAAGATCCACAGGAAGGCTGAACTTTTTGCAGTGCTTCTTCAACATCCTTGGATACCTCCCGGAAACTGATCGGCTTTGACAAGCCGAGCTTCTCGAATGTGAAGAAACAGCTGCAGAGACACTACAGGCCTCGGGCTGCCCAGTGAAAACTGCCGACATGAACAGAAAGCACGGATTGCTGAACGATTGCGTTGCCAGCCACTTGTGCAAAACCCCTGATGTCCACTTCGCCAAGAAAAGTTGGTTTCTTGCAGCGCTTTTCCAAACGTTCGTTTCAGCTCAGCATCTGGGACACCAGAGCTACCAAAATGGCAGCTGGAAGGAGACATTAAAAGTCTGCAAATGTATAGACTGTGTTGTCACAAGGTCTTTAATGAGTTCAGATACGGAACCTCACAAATTTGTCAAAGAATGAGCCCCATTTGATTAGCGGGTTGGACTAGTGTTTATAATGAAATTCTGTTTATATATAGCACAACAGAGCAAACAAAAGTACAGTCACCATGTGCTTTACTGCTCAACTATTGAACTGTAACAGGAAACAGGAAACTCTACTCAGAACAAAAGAGCACAGAGTATATACCATAGATCCAAACCTGTAAATACTGCCACCTACTGGCTGAATACTGCCGTAGTTGTTAAATATCTATGGAGATTCTCAGTCACCCAGGTCATGGCTGACCCAACTGTAGTTGTTGCAAATAAATACATTGCAACAGTGAACTCCAACATCTAGAAGACCTCCATGATCCCTTCCAGCTCTGTGATTCTATGATTAGACCTTTCTGGATGTGAGGTTTAGCATGTTAGGTCAGCCTTGCCTGTTGGATATGGTTCAATATTATTGCACAGACCTCAAAAGTAGGTCAGCTCTCCCACCACACAGGTTAAGCAGGAAATGCAAAACCAGCCCTTGGTGACTACGCGAGAGAAGTCAGGGGAGATTCTCTCTCCTCGTGCCTATTTTGACCTCCCTTTCTCTCTTCTTTCTTTCTCTCTTCCTCCCTGTAGGTCTCCAGGTCATCTTTCCTCAGTATCTGCAAGAGAAATTTGTGCAGTCGGCACTGAGTTACATCATGTGCAACGGAGAAGGGGAGTACATTTGCCGAGACAGCCAATGCGGATGCCAATGTGCCGAAGAGTTTCCCCAGTGCAATTGTCCCATCACTGACATCCAGATAATGGAATACACGCTGGCTAACATGGCCAAATCCTGGACAGAGGCCTACAAAGATCTAGAGAATTCAGGTAATTGTGGGGAAAGGCAAGAGTGTTTTGGTGGGATGACGTAGTAAGCAGGAATGGGCTCCTGGGGGTTCGGCAGGGTTCGTGTGATCCTCTAGCCAAGGATCGCTGGGGTTCGGCGAACCACAAATGCCACCCCTGGCTGGCCACACCCACCTCACCCTGCCCCTCCCCTCCCCATCCCTCCCCTCTGCCCCACCCCTTCCAGGAGTCTCCATGCAGCCTGTTCATCATTCCAGGTAAATGCAGGGGCCGCGCGGAGGCTCTGGGAGGGGAAAAAATGGGCCTACTGGAGGTTCCACAAGTCCAGAAACGGGCCTGTTTCCGGCCTCTGGACCTCAGGGGAAGCTGTTTTCACCCTCCAGAAGCTTGAGGAAAGCCTCCAGAGCCTGGGGAGGGCGAAACACCCCCACATACACATACACATACTGTGGTGCAAACAGTCAACTAGGCCACGCCCACCATGGCCACACTCACCCAGCAATGAGGCAGTGAATCCATTGCTAAAGGATCTGAAGCCCACCCCTGATAGTAAGTGGCTTTATGCCCAGTCAAATTAGCCCTTTGGAAGATGCTCAGAAAGAGGGCTCTGGAGATTCTCAGTCATCCAGGTCATGGTTGTCCCAAAGATGTTTTTTTCAAAAGTTAACTGGAGATTGTTTTTCCTTGAAGAAGTTTTCGCTTCTCATTTAAGAAGCTTCTTCACACCTCAAGAAGCTTCGTGGGTCAGAAGCGAAAACGTTTCTTGGAATGGAAGAAGCTTCTTGGGTCAGAAGCAAAATGTCTTCAAGGAATGCCCAGTTGTCTTTTGGATGACATTTTCTCATCATTGGTGGTGAATCCTTGAGCTGGAGATCTCCTGAGCATTTGGTCCTTGGATTTTCTCTGTGGGATGTGGATGCTGAACTCTGGTTCTTTCTCATGGAGTCCTAGGACTGGAAAGGGACCTTGGAGGTCTTCTAGTCCAACTTCCTGCCCAAGGCAGGAATTCCCTCTGGTGATTCCTTGAACTGGAATTCCTGAGCATTGACCTTTGGACGTTTTTTATGGGATGAGTGGATGTTAAACTCTGATTCCGTCTCCTAGAATCATAGGGTTGGAAGGGACCTTGGAGGTCTTCTAGATTAACACCCCCACCCCACCCAAGTCAGGAGTTCTTATACCATCCCGGACAAATAGTTGTCCAACCTTTTCTTGAAAACCTCAAGAACGTAGATATGCCCAACATTCTATGGTGGGAAGAAAAATGACCTACAGGTTCTTCCATCAAATGATCCCGTCTTGGAATTACCTGTTATGTAGACGTGTTTGTATGCATGATTTTCCTAGATGAATTTAAATCCTTCATGAAGAAACTACCTAACAACCATTTCTTGACCATTGGGAGCATCCATCAGCACTGGGGGAATGACTGGGATCTTCAGAACCGCTATAAGCTCTTGCAGAGTTCCATGGAGGCTCAACGGCAGAAGATCCAGCGCACTTCCCGTAAACTCTTTGGCCTCAGCATCCGTTGTCGGCACAATCCACACCACCAGCTGCCTAGGGAAAGGTATTGGCGCTCTGCTTTTCGCTGGCGTATTGGGTGTATGAGTACAGGTAGTCCTCTATTTAAGACGACAATTGGGATCAGAATTCCTGCTCCGAAATAAGGTGGCTGCTGAGTGACACATCCAAGGTATAAGCAGATCCTCTTAAGGCCCTGCCAGTAGAGCAGTCAGGCGGAAGAATAGCAATAGACTTATATACCACTTCACAGTGCTTTACAGCCCTCTCTAAGTGGTTTACAGAGTCAGCATCTTGTGCCCCCGTCCCCCACAACAATCTGGGTTCTCATTTTACCGGCTTTGGGAGGATGGAAGGCTGAGTCAACCTTGAGCACAGTCAGGATCGAACACCTGGCAGTGGGCAGAGTTTGCCTGCAATCCTGCATTCTAACCACTGTGCCACAATAGCTCGGGGTAGGGTAGGGTAGGGTAGGGTAGGGTAGGGTAGGGTAGGGTAGGGTAGGGTAGGGTAGAGTAGAGTAGAGTAGAGTAGAGTAGAGTAGAGTAGAGTAGAGTAGAGTAGAGTAGAGTAGAATAGAGTAAAGTAGGGAATGGAATGGAATGGAATGGAATGGAATGGAATGGAATGGGATGGGATGGGATGGGATAGGATAGGATAGGATAGGATAGGATAGGATAGGATAGAATAGAATAGAATAGAATAGAATAGAATAGAATAGAATAGAATAGAATAGAATAGAATAGAATAGAATAGAATAGAATAAACAAAAGCATTTAGACTTATATACCACTTCACAGTCCTTTACAGCCCTTTCTAAGCAGTTTACAGAGTCAGCCTATTGCCTCCAACAATCTGAGCCTTCATTTTACCGATTTCGGAAGCATGGAAGACGAGCTGGTCAGGATCGAACATCTGGCAGTGGGCAGAGTTTGCCTGCAATCCTGCATTCTAACCACTGCCTCCACCACTGCTCTTTTTAAAGAGACCCATCCCAACCATGAAAGCTTGCATGGCACCAACACTGTGTGGGTTTTTTTTTCTCCCCTAGCAACAAGGAGCACATTTTGCAATGCACCCACCCCCACCGCCCCAAATCTTTGCCACCAGGTTACCAAATATCCTTTGCACCCAATGAGACCCCCAAAGAAGCATTGTCCCCAGGCAATTTTGGGCTGTGTGAAATGCTCTGGACAAGAGACAGCAGTATTTAATATGTGGGGCAGGCTTCCAAAAGATCGGGGCGATAATATTAACAGCGTGAGGTTTTTTTTTCCCCCGTGCCATTCACAAAGCTCTAATAGAAATAACATGTTCTATATTCAGATTATGGCCTGAAGCAACACAGTGACACTCAAGTACCCTTTATGGAAATGAAGACAAATAGAACGGAAAGAGAGAGAGAGACAGAAAGAGAGACAGAGAGAGAGAGAGAGACAGACAGACAGACAGAGACAGACAGAGAGAGACAGACAGAGAGACAGACAGAGAGGGACAGAGAGAGAGAGACAGACAGACAGACAGATAGAGAGAGACAGAAAGAGAGAGGGAGAGAGACACAGAGAGAGAGACACAGAGAGAGACAGAGAGAGAAAGACAGAGAGAGAGAGACAGAGAGAGACAGAGAGAGAGAAAGACAGACAGAGAGAGAGAGACAGAGAGAGAGAGACAGAGAGAGAGAAAGACAGATAGAGAGAGAGACAGAGAGAGCAAGAGAAAGAGAGAGAGAGAGAGAGAGAGAGAGAGAGAAACTTGCATTTAGCTAATCTTAATAGTTCGGAAAGGCACGAGTTAAAAAAGAAAAAAAAAAGCTCCTTTTAACTCATATTTGCTTCTGCTTTTCTCTCCATCTTGCACATCAAGAGTTTTGTTTGCAAACCAAACCCAGTCAATGCATTAATTAAAAACAATGCCAGAGGTGACTCGGATGGGGGAGGGGGGAGGAAGAAGCGAGCCGAGGATTTGCATTTCTCGTTCGTTTGCTGACCTGGTTTTATAATTTCTGAATGGGAAGCATTGCATGATTTATAAAGGCCCTGGGCAGAGCTACTGACTGGAAGAAGCCATGGATTGAAGGGGTTGCCCTGCATATGTTAAAAAAACAAAAAAACAAAAACAAAACAAAATCTCATTCTCCCCACCCCAGGGATGTACCAATAGCTGTTTCTAACAGATGAAAAACTGAGAAATGGCAGGGAGAGAGCTTGGCACCAAGTTCAGAACAGATCTAAAAAAAAAAGTAAAAGAGTTCAAAATAATTCTCCAATTCACCTTGTCATGGAATCAAGTTCTGGGTTTTTTGCATTTTTTTTTTAAACCGGGAAGAAGCTAGAATTTAGAATAACAGAGTTGGAAGGGACCCTAGAGGTCTTCTAGTCCAACCCCCTGCTTAGGGAGGAAACCCTACACCACTTCAGACAAAGGGTTATCCAACCTCTTCTTAAAAACTTCCAGTGTTGGAGCATTCACAACTTCTGGAGGCAGGTTGTTCAGGATTTTATCTAGGATCTTTCCATTTCTTGGAGCTATCTGTAATTCTGGGTGAAAATGGAGGTCCAGAGTAGGTACGAGCATGTCAGGTTTTCTGGGCGGCAGATGTGAGAAACTGGTTGGGCTTGTAAGGGAGGTTTTGCACAAAGTCATCCTTTAGATTGATTAGAAGGCATGTCGTTGAGTTGGAGAAACTGATCTTGGGCTAACCCAGCCATTGAGTTTCCTCAGAAGTACTTTGAGATGTGGTAAGAGATGCTCTCTTATAGCCTATGCTTTGTCCCTTGTAGGACGATACAGCAGTGGCTCTCCCGAGTCCAGTCTTTGCTGTACTGCAATGAGAATGGCTTCTGGGGGACCTTTCTGGAGAGTCAACGGAGCTGTGTCTGCCACGGGAGCACCAGTCTGTGCCAACGGCCAATCCCGTGCATCATCGGCGGCAACAACAGCTGTGCCATGTGCAGCTTGGCCAACATCTCCCTCTGCGGCTCCTGCAACAAGGGCTACCGTCTCTCTCGGGGCCGCTGCGAGCCCCAGAACGTGGACTCTGAGCGCAGCGAGCAATTCATCAGCTTCGAGACCGATTTGGACTTCCAGGATCTGGAGCTGAAATACCTCCTTCAAAAGATGGATTCCCGCTTGTATGTCCACACGACTTTCATCAGTAACGAGATCCGCCTGGACACCTTCTTTGACCCCCGGTGGCGCAGGCGCATGTCCCTCACCTTGAAGAGCAACAAGAACCGGATGGACTTCATCCACATGGTCATCGGGATCTCCATGCGTATCTGCCAGATGCGCAACAGCAGCCTGGATCCTATGTTCTTCGTCTACGTGAACCCCTTCAGCGGGAGCCACTCCGAAGGTTGGAACATGCCCTTCGGAGAATTCGGCTACCCGCGTTGGGAGAAAATCCGTCTGCAGAACAGTCAGTGCTACAACTGGACTCTCTTGCTGGGGAACCGGTGGAAAACGTTTTTTGAGACTGTCCACATCTACCTACGTAGCCGGACTCGGTTGCCCTCTTTGATGCGCAACGAGACCGGTCAAGGGCCTGTAGACCTTTCCGATCCGAACAAGCGCCAGTTCTACATCAAAATTTCAGACATTCAAGTGTTTGGATACAGCTTACGCTTTAATGCCGATCTGTTGCGTAGCGCCGTTCAACAAGTCAACCAGTCCTACACACAAGGTGGGCAGTTCTATTCCTCTTCTTCAGTCATGTTGTTGATGTTGGATATACGGGACCGAATCAACAGATTGGCACCCCCGGTAGCCCCTGGAAAACCTCAGCTGGATCTTTTCTCTTGTATGCTCAAACACCGTCTGAAACTGACCAATACAGAGATAATCCGGGTGAACCATGCGCTGGATCTATACAACACCGAGATCCTTAAACAATCGGATCAGATGACTGCCAAACTCTGCTAACCCCCAATTTTACGTACTTTATCTATACGAACTAATCCTTTTTTTTTTTTTTTGCTGTAAACAGACACACTCAAAACAAAACAAAAACGAAGAAAGGAAATCCACCGACGTTTAAAAACAAAAAAAAAAAAGAGGAAAAAAAAGATTTAAGCAAAAATACGGAGGAGAAAAATAATGTAAAATGTAATTAATAAATGAAAGAGTGGGAGGGAAGAGAATCGGAGGTCCTTATTCACCGGGAAATGAAATTACGATTGGATTGGGTGGCCGTGTAAATGAGACGAGCGTGTTTGGTTGCCTCCTCTAATCACACAACACACAAAAGGAAGTGCAGATGTGAGTTTCCGCAAGATTGTTGCTCCGTCAGATTTTGAAGCGGCAGAGATGGGTGGGGGACAGATGGTCTTTGGAGATCTCTTGTATGTAACTGTAAAGATTACAGCTATGCAGGTGCCAAATAGAAGACGGTAAGAGTGTGGAAGAGACAAAAATTCTGTGTACATGTACAAAGAATTGCCATTTCTCCCAGTTGGGGGTGAATGGCCAAAGATAAAACATATTTCTTTTGTGAAGTGTGAGAGCAGTTTTATTCTGAATCATTTTGTCTTGCCATCCTGAGATAAACTGGTCTTTTTTTTTGCCTTCCATCCTGAGATTAAACAGGTGTTGTGGCCCGCCAGCGGCCAGCTGATCTGGCACCAGATTCAGACAGGAGGTTGGGGAGGAATATGGACCAGGCCTGGAGTCTGGGGAAGGCTCTGATGAGAGCTCTGCATCGGAGGCAGAGAGGACGCCAGGGCCGTATGCCAGTTATCAGCTGCCTTTGGAGTCTGACATCAGTGGGGCAGAAGAACAGCTGGAGCCTGTTCCCAGTGTGGCATGTGCAGAGTTGCCAGACAAAGGGAAAAGCAAAAGAACAAGGGTCGACTAGGGAGTAAAGCCACGATGAATGACCCCTTCCAGAGGGAATAAAAGAGGAGCGAAAGGGGAGGGGAGTTTGCAGGAGTCAATTAGTTCATTTCCTGCATTCTTGGTGTCTGAAAGATATCAGCCTGGCCACTCTCCAAGCCTGATAAAGGTCGGTAATTGTGAACGATCTTGAAAGACTGTGGGAGAGGAAAGACTCTGCTGGAGAAGAATTCACCATAAATTAAATAAAAGGGGTTTATCGGGATGAGGACTCGGCTTTGTGCTGCTGGATAAGCCTAGGTCAGAACAGGAGGCAAATTGTGATTAGGTTGCCAGACCGGTCCGTAATCTGTTTTAAAAAAGGAAGAAAATTGGAGGCTTTAGGTTTATGCTCAAGCAGGAAACCGTATGGCTGTCCAGTCTCTTCTTAAAAACCTCCACTGTTGGATCATCCACAACTTCTGGTGGCAAACTGTTCCACTGGTTAATTGTTCTCGCTGTCAGGAAGTTTCTCCTCAATTCCAGATTGCTTCTCTCCTTGATTAGTTTCCATCCATTGCTTCTTGTCTTGCATTCTGGTGCTTTGGGAAATAGGTTGACCTCTCCTCTTCTTTCTGGCAGCCCCTGAAATACTGGATACAAATTGTGCATTTAAAAAAAAATAATAATTTATATGCCGCCCTTCTCTGGAGACTCAGGGCGGCTTACAATGCGTTAAGCAATAGCCTTCATACTTTTGTATATACCTGCTTAGTAGGGCTTTCGCCCCCCCCCCCAAAGCGGTGTTCTTTTTTATACAAAGTCAGCTTATTGCCCCCAACAATCTGGGTCCTCATTTTACCTACCTCGGAAGGATGAAAGGCTGAGTCAACCTTGAGCCTGGTGAGATTCGAACTTGCAGTAATTGCAGGCAGCTGGTGTCCCTTAACACCACTTTAATCTGCTGCGCCACCAAGGCTCTTGTATTTGTATTAGTTCTCGTGTTTTTGTTTTTTTTTTAAAAAAAACTTGTCTCTAGTTTGCGGCTTAATCCGAGTTCAATCAAATTCCTGATTATTTTCCAATCACTTGAAACAATGGAGGTTCTATATTTTTTTACCTCTGTGATAGGATGATAAATATGGGTGGAAGGGAAACTCATTCACAGGCTAAGGATCCATAGATGACCAACATACAGTTAAAGCATCATTAGTGATGTCCATAATCAAACATTTTTTTTAATTAGATTTATATGCCACCCTTCTCTGGAGACTCAGGGTGACTTTCAATGTGTTAAGCAATAGCCTTCATACTTTTGTATATTTATACAAAGTCAGCTTATTGCCCCCACAAACTGGGTCCTCAATTTACCTACCTTAGAAAGGATGGAAGGCTGAGTCAACCTTGAGCCTCGAACTCGCATAATTGCAGACAGCTGGGTGTTAATAACAGGCTATCTAGCCCATCGAGCTATCTGAGGCTCTTATTAAAATATCTACAGAGATTCTCAGTCATCCAGGTCATGGTTGTCCCAAAGATGCTTTTTCAAGAGGCAACTGGACTTTCTTTGAAGATGTTTTGCTCCTCATCCAAGAAACTTCTTCAGCTCTGACTGACTTCTATCCATCACCAGAACTCCTGTCTCCTGTGATATCATAAATGGTGGCATGTGTGGGTGGTCATCATGAAGATGTCTTAGTGTGATTCTTCCCATAAATGTTCGTGAGTTACATGGGTCTATTTTTATTCACTGAGAATCATGTCCCTGCAAGCAGCATAAATTAGATCTCTTACAACATACCGTATTTTTGGAGTATAAGACGCACCTTTTCCCCCCCAAAAAGAGGGTGAAAATCTGGGTGTGTCTTATACTCCGAATGTAGCCCCACCCAGCTTCTCAAATGCAGGTTTCAGCGGTTGAATAATGCATCAGAAATAAAGCTTCAGAAAAAAAGGCCCCCAAACAGGACTTCAGAAAAAAGCCTCCAAACAGAGCTTCAGAAAAGAAGCCTCCAAACAGAGCTTCAGAAAAAAAGCCCCCAAACAGAGCTTCAGAAAAAAAGCCTCCAAACAGAGCTTCAGAAAAAAAAGCTTCCAAACAGAGCCTCAGAAAAAAAGCCTCCAAACAGAGCCTCAGAAAAAAAAGCCCCCAAACAGAGCCCCAGAGGCTTTTTTTCTAAAGCTCTGTTTCGGAGGCTTTCAGAGGCAGGAAAAAAAGCAAAAAAAAAGCAAGACACAGAGCTCACAACCAAGGAACCTGTTGCTAAAATTCACCTCTGGGAACAGCTGATTGGGGGTATTCCGGGAGGCCGATCCACCTGCCAATCAGCTTTTTTCTTATTTTCCTCCCCAAAACTAAGGTGCGTCTTATACTCTGGTGCGTCTGATACTCCGAAAAATATGGTATGTAGTTTTGTTCCATTCTAGATAAAAAGGAATATTTGCAGCTCAGAGGGGTCTTTGAGCGCTCTCTGAGCTTGCTTATTTTCTTGGTCTTTTCTAGACCAAGACAAGTTGGAAGAAAAACACCAGGGAATTTCTAGAAGCCTGGCATTCGGACAAATTAGCCATCGACAGACACATAGACATTAACAACATCTACAGTCTATGCAAACATGACCATCAGCCAGCCCAAAAGAGAAGAAAAAAGACTCCAGCACCTCTCCATCAGCAAACAGCATCCAGATCAGCATAGATTAACTCCAAAATTAACTTCAGACCAAGAATTAAGTAAGCAACACCCCAAAGAAGCCAATAGCAAACAGCCCAACCAAAGAAACTCTAAGACTACCCCCACCATCGCTGACAGGGCAAGCCACTAGAAGAGTGATGGCTAACCTTTGTGCCATCGCGTGCCAAGAGGGAGGACGGGGGGTCGCGCAGGCGCATGTCCATACCCATAATTCTACGTGCCCGACCCCCACACATATGTATGACGCCACTGCTCCCCCAGCTCCTGGCACGCGATGGCCCAGTAGACCCATTTTTCTCTCTCACCTGGCGCCAGAGCCTTTCTAGGAGCCTGGGGAGGGCAAAAACGGCCTTCCCCACCCCTCCTAGAAGTCCTCAGGAAGCCAGAAATGGCCCATTTGCCAACTTCCAGTGGGACCAGAAGGCCCATTTTTTGCTGTCCCCAGCCTCCAGAGCCTCTCTAGGAGTCTGGGGAGGGCGAAAATGGCCTCCCTCCCCTGGAGGCCCTCTGGATGCCAGAAACAGCTTGTTTCCCTAATTCTGGTGAGCCCAGAGGATCCAAAAATCAGCTGGCCAGCACACACATGCACACCAGAACTGAGCTCACGTGCCCACTGATATGGGCGTGCCATAGGTTTGCCATCACAGCACTAGAGTATAAATTGAGAGCAAGCGCCATTCCCTACTAACACTGATAATGTTACTACTTTGGGTAATGAAATGTCTGCAGGAAAATAAGCAAGCTTAGAGAGCATCAAGAACCCCCTTGGTCCCATTCTGTCTTGAGTCCATCATCCATCCATCTATCAACTACCTACTTATCAACCTAAATCAATCCGCTGCAGGATGACACCTTGGTTGAAGATTATGGACCATAAACTCCATCATGGTCCAGTGTACATTGGTTGATTTATGGATTGTTGTTTTTTTGGAGTCCCCAGGGCTCAGACAGAGTGAGGATGACCAGCTGAAGTCATCCAGCTACTTCCATGGTTAAGGGAGACCTAGAACCTTTTTCTTTCATCTCTTATCTCACCATCTTTAAGCACCATACCACACCGGGGTGGATTCATTCTCTATCCCCCTTCCCCCCCCTCTCTCATTCAATTACTGTCTAGCTGGTTATGTGCACGAGCAACTGCCTTGCATCTTATTAGTATGTTGATGTTAAAGCAGCTAAGGATGTTGAATGCCCACTCAGAGAAGGCCTGAGAGTGATGCCTGAGGTTACCATGGAAATGAGAGGAGCTCTTTAATTAGCTCTTACATTAAATCCTTGGGAAGGGCCTTGGATTCTATAGAGGGGAGTTGGGGACTGTAGTAATTGTGGTCCTTTCCTCTCAGTTTCTTCTTCTTATTTTGCTGAGAAGAACAGCAGCGTTCACACTGGTTGAAGGCCGCTGAAGAAGACAGGACAGCAATAACAATAGCACTTCGACTTATATACCACTTCACAGTGCTTTACAGCAGCCCCCTCTAAATTTACAGAGTCAGCTTATTCGCCTCAACAATCTGAGTCCTCGTTTTATCCACCTCGGAAGGATGAAAGGTTGAATTAACCTTAAACTGGTCAGGATCGAACTGATGGCAATGGGCAGAGTTAGCCTGCAATATGGCAGTTTAATCATTGTGCCATCATGGCTCTTAGAGATAGGGTTAGAGATAGAGATAGGATAGATGATAGACAGACATAGAAATAGATAGATAGCAATAGCACTTTGATTTATATACCGCTTCACAGTGTTTTACAGCCCCCTCTAAATTTACAGAGTCAGCCTCTTGCCCCCAACAATCTGGGTCCTTCATTTTACCCACCTCGGAAGGACGGAAGGCTGAGTCAACCTTGAGCCGCTTGGAATCAAACTCCTGGAGTGAGCTGTGAGTTAGCCTGAAGTCCTGTGCCAACACGGCGGCTCTCTTTCTTTCTTTTGGTATAGAAATCCACCCAGATCACCGAAATCTTGTAGACGGAAATTAGACATTTAATGATGGGTGGGGGAAAAAATGCCTCGGAAATCATAAAAGATGCTAACTAAAAATTCCACGGTAGTCTGACTGTCAGTAGGCAAATGGGTCCTGCGTATCAAAGATTTTCACAAGGTCTCAACTAGATGGGCAGCTTGTCCATCTGTCAGCTTGTTCATGTCAACAAACCATAACAAGTGAATCACATCTCCTAGTTCCAAGAAAACAGAGCAAAGATGATTGATGATGATGGGAAGAATTGTTCTCTATGCATATCTGCTTTCCAACACATGTACAAGGTAAGTTGCTCACACTGCCTGTGATGCTTTTCTCTATATTCTGGGTCCAGGAGGCCCTGTTCCTTCATGTTCATGGAGATGAGGAAGAAGCAGCCTAGTGACAGCTGTACACGTTTCACAATTCTTGACGTCCCAGCTTTACTTCTAAAGACTACCTTTGTTTTAAGGGGACAACCATCTCCAAGAGCTGTCTGTAGGCTTAGCGCACTTCTAGTCGGTGATGCAAAGACACAAAAGCTAGTAGAATATGCACCGGAGACAAGTAGAGTAGAGTAGAGTAGAGTAGAGTAGAGTAGAGTAGAGTAGAGTAGAGTAGAGTAGAATAGAATAGAATAGAATAGAATAGAATAGAATAGAATAGAATAGAATAGAATAGAATAGAATAGAATAGAATTTTGGAATGGAATAGAATTTTGGAATAGAATAGAATAGAATAGAATAGAATAGAATAGAATAGAATAGAATAGAATAGAATAGAATAGAATAGAATAGAATAGAATTCTAGTCCAACCCCCTGCTTAGGCAGGAAAGCCTACACCACTTCAGACAAATGGTTATCCAACATCTTCTTTAAAACTTCCAGTGTTGGAGCATTCACAACTTCTGGAGGCAAGTTGTTCCACCGATTAATTGTTAAAACTGTCAGGAAATTTCTCCTTAGTTCTAGGTTGTTTCTCTCCTTGATGAGTTTCCACCCACTTCTTGTCCTACCCTCAGGTGGCTTTGGAGAATAGCTTGACTCCCTCTTCTTTGGGGCAGCCCCTGAGATTTCGGAAGACTGCTATCATGTCTCCCCTAGTCCTTCTTTTCATTAAACTAGCCATGCCCAATTCCTGCAACCGTTCTTCATATGTTTTAGCCTCCAGTCCCCTAATCCTCTTTGTTGCTCTTCTCTGGACTCTTTCTAGAGTCCCCATGTCTTTTTTACATCGTGGTGACCAAAACTGGATGCAGCATTCCAAGTGTGTAGAGATGTTTGCTACTATCTTGAGTCAACCTCCCCTAGTTCTACCTAAAATAGCTTGCCACCCTTAAAAGAAAAAATAACTTTTTTGGGGAAATTTATAGGGTGTGTGCTATGTGTCGATGTTGACTGCTGGAGATGGCCTGGAAAACCTCCCTGCAGTTTTCTTGGCAAGATTTCAGAAGTGGTACCAAAAGAAGAGGATATGTGTAGATCAAGGTCGAACTTGGTGCTCACTGTTAAGGATATTGTTGTTGTGTAACAACTAGCAGAGTAAAGTGCACAGAGAAACGTTGCTGAGAGCAATGAGATAAAGATACGTGCAAACTGGTGTTATCAAAAGGTTTCTTTATAGTGGAAAATAAACGATCTCGTAGTCTTCTAAACAGTCCAAGTCGTTTTACCGGTTAAATCCAAAAAGCTTCTTACCAAACAAACAGTAGTTGGTTCACTCTGGTTCACAAACCCCGGATGGTAGCAGATCCACCCACACACGCACACGATGATAGCACAATGGCAGCTTATCATCAACTGAATACATTACAGTACCTTTCTTAAATACCTTGTTAAATTACAACTAATTATAGCATGACTCAGCATTACAGCATGATGCAGCATTAACACTTAAAGTCACCGAACATATATATTGCCTGGACAACTGTTAGGCCCAAATCATATCCTAACGCTCACCGAGCTTGGTTGTTTTCTTGCAGAGGCTTCATGATTGAATAAGGTAACATCATCAGTGTTAGAGAAGAGAGTGGGTTGTGGGAGGATGAGGAGGAGGAGGAGAACTGTAGGGTCCTTGGAGCTTGTTGAACTTGGTTGTTTTCTTGTGGAGGCTTCATGACCCAACAAGAAACATCATCAGTGTTAGAGAAGAGAGTGGGTTGTATGGAGTAGAAGAGGAGGAGGAGGAGGAGGAGGAGGAGGAGGAGGAGGAGGAGGAGGAGGAGGAGGAGGAGGAGGAGGAGGAGGAGGAGGAGGAGGAGGAGGAGGAGAAGGAGAAGGAGGACTGTAGGGTCCTGGGAGCTCATTGGACTTGGTTGTTTTCTTGTAGATGCTTCATGACCCAACAAAGAACATCATAAGTGCTAGAGAAGAGAGTGGGTTGTGTGAAGAGGAGGAGGAGGAGGAGGAGGAGGAGGAGGAGGAGGAGGAGGAGGAGGAGGAGGAGGAAGAGGAGGAGGAGGAGGAGGAGGAGGAGGAGGACTGTAGGGTCCTTGGTGCTCACTGAACTTGGTTGTTTTCTTGCCGATGTTTCATGACCCAACAGGGAACATCATCACTGCTAACATGAGATGAATATCAACGAAGGACAATATTTGTAGCTCAGGGTTGAAATGAAATGAAGAGTAAGGAAACATCTGCAAGAAAACCACAAAAGCTCAGAGATCAGCAAGAAATCCAACATTTGAAAAGTGGTTTTCCATTGCCTCCTTCCTAGGGCTGAGAGAGTGTGACTGGCTTTCCAGTTCCTAGCTCGATGCCTTTTAAAACACTATACCAGACTGGCTCTTGGGGGAAATACAAGATTTGTTGAGGTGCCAGGCACGCTGAAAGTCCACGATCCGATCTGATCGGCTGTACAATTGCTACTTTCATGAGAAGTCCATCTCTCTCTCTCTCTCTCTCCCTCCCTCTCTCCCTCTCCATCTCTCTCTCTCTCTCTCTCTCTCCCTCCCTCCCTCCCTCTCCATCTCTCTCTCTCTCTCTCTCTCTCTCTCTCTCTCTCTCTCTCTCTCTCTCTCTCTCTCTCCCCCCTCCCTCTCTCTTTCATTTTCTGCTGGGCCCATCAATCTGCCTATTCCTATTTGGGAGCCTGACCTAAATCTGTCACTACAGAATAAATTTGTCTTAACACTCAGGGGTTTTTTTTTTTTTTTTACTGCGAGATAACTGCATTATTATGTAGGGAAGTGTACATTAAGCTGCTTATAAAACACACATGAAAAATCTCCTATGTACACTTCTGACATCAGATAAGTTGTGGGGGCTGAGACAGTTGGAAAATCAGATGGGCCCATGTGTCAGGAGGAAATCCGAGTTCCGCAAAAGGCAATTAAATACGGAATCTCTCTCTACACCACCACCCCCCAATCTTGGATTTCCTGAGGGCTCATTAAAAGTTTCCTAGGGTGACAAGTTGCTCAACTCTGCCACAAGGATAGCTTCTGAAATTCTCCTCGTCCCCCATTTCTGCCCAGCCTGAAGCCACCTCTGATGCCTACAAGAAATGATTTAAGGAAACCGTGGACCAGTTTTAGCATCTATTGTATTTGTATTACGTTTGTATTACGTATTTTTTTTTGTATTACGTATTATTATTATGTAATATTTGTATTACATTTGTCAAACATGTACAAGATAGCAGATATAAATATAAACCTGGATATGAACGAAAGAAATGAATACAACAAAAATGGGGACAGTAGGACAGGTATGGTAGGCACACCGGTGCCGTTATGCACGCCCCCTTTACGGGCCTCTTAGGAACCACCGGTTCTGTGGGCATGGCTTGGTAGGCATGGCAGGGAAAGGATATTGCAAAATCTCCATTCCCACCCCACTCCAGGGGAAGGATACTGCAAAATCTTCATTCCCACCCCACTCTGGGGCCAGCCAGAGGTGGTATTTGTCGGTTCTCCGAACTACTTAAAATTTCTGCTACTGATTCTCCAGAACCTGCTGGATTTCATCCCTGGATCCACGGTAGACAGTTTGAGTTTGAAGCTGTGAGGGTAAGAGGATGTAACGATGGACTCAGGTAGCGCATTCCAGGCGTTGACCACTCTGTTGCTGAAGTCGTATTTTCTGCAATCAAGTTTGGAGCGGTTTACCTTGAGTTTGTACCGATTGTTTGCCCGTGTATTATTGATGTTGAAGCTGAAGAAGTCGTTGAGAGGTAAGACGTTGTAGCAGATAATTTTGGGTACCTTGCTTAAATCAGACCGCAGGCGGCACAGTCCTGGATTGTCCAAGCTCAGAATTTCAAGTCTGGTGGCATAAGGGATTCTGTTGTGAGCAGAGGAGTGGAGGACTCTTCTTGTGAAATACCTCTGGACCCGCTCAATCGTATTGATGTCCGATAAACAGTGTGGATTCCAGCTGTATTCGAGAATTGGTCTGGCAAAGGTTTTGTAAGCCCTAATTAGCAATACAATGTTACTGGAGAATATAGAATTCTATAACAACATTGTCGAAGACTTAATTCATACCGTTGAAGAAAATCACAACAGGCCCATTGATGCGGGCTATGGATTTGACTCTGTGCACAAAAATTCATAGTATCGTTGCTGCCTGCAGGAATCGCACAGCTATATTTTTTTTTTTAGAAAAAAAATAGTTTTGAAAACTCAGTTCTGAAGTTTGCTTTGCAGAAGGGCCCATAAGGAAGGCAAGGAACCCAAAGGAACGGTATGAGTAGCACATCTAAAGAGCACGTAGGAAGGGAGGCATGGTTAGAAAATGAAATTTTAAAAAACCTACAGAAACACAGAGGTACGCATGTTCTTTTAAAGGCGCAATTTATCCTTTAAACCTTGTAAAAATGTTTGGCGTGATTTCCCTGAAGGTTAAAATATGGATTTGATCTCCTCATGAAACCCCCATTGCCGGACGATTCTTTTTCCAGTACCTTTAGATCTTTATGCTTTTTTTCCGGTTGTCCTTTTTATTAGTTGATCATATAAAATTCAAAAACACGAAAGCAAATAATAGGAAGGATCGGGAATAGGGAAAAGAAGGGAAAAACAACTTCTGACTCCCTTTGGCGCAGTAGAACAAGGCAGGGTTCTGACAGGTTCTGGAGAACCGGTAGTGGAAATTTTGAATCATTCGGAGAACCAGCAAATGCCACCTCTGGCTGGCCCCAGAGTGGGGTGGGAATGGAGATTTTGCAGTATCCTTCTCCTGCCACGCCCACCAAGCAACACCGTGTCCACCAAGCCACGGACACAGAACTGGTAGTAAAAAAAAATAAATTAAGATTTCACCACTGGAACAAGGTAGTAACATCAAACCGCAACTTTTTACTTTTATTTTTACGTCGTAGTATAAATTAGCCATTTCTATAACGAGAAACCTATCAAGATCATGTGAAGTGTTCACACCACTTTATAAGGCCTTGGTAATAAGGCCATACATGGAATACAGCATCCAGTTTTTCTCACCACGATGTAAAAAAAGATGTGGAGACTCTAGAAAGAGTGCAGAGAAGAGCAACAAAGAGGATTAGGGGACTGGAGGCTAAAACATATGAAGAACGGTTGCAGGAACTGGGTACGTCTAGTTTAATGAAAAGAAGGAATAGGGGAGACAGGATAGCAGTCTTCCGATATCTCAGGGGCTGCCCCAAAGAAGAGGGAGTCAAACTATTCTTCAAAGCACCTGAGGGCAGGACAAGAAGCAATGGGTGGAAACTCATCAAAGAGAGAAGCAATTTAGAACTAAGGAGAAATTTCCTGATAGTGAGAACAATGAATCAGTGGAACAACTTGCCTGCGGAAGTTGTGAACGCTCCAACACTGGATGTTTTTAAGAAGAGATTGGATAACCATTTGTCCGAAGTGGTGTAGGGTTTCCTGCCTAAGCAGGGGTTGGACTAGAAGACCTCCAAGGTCCCTTCCAACTCTGTTATTCTATTCTAATCGGTAAAATCCAAAATCAAAGCTTCATATTTTTTACCACCTTACCTTAAGCACAAAGACCAGAAATAGTTTCCAAGTAGAAATAAAAGTACTTCTGTTGTTGTTGTTTTCTTATATCAAAGCAATCAATTCACCATCTCTGCTAATTCCATCAACTTTTGCAAGCTGTTTGTCCGTTGTCGGGATCGATCGGTCCTCCCATTTTTGTGCGTAAAGTATTCTTGCTGCCGTCAACATATATAACATCAAAGTATAGAATCTTTAGACTTTGAAGATGTTCAACCAGCAAGAATCTACTCTGCTGCTCTTTTCGTTCCAAGCCAAGGAAGTTGGGGGGAAGGGGATCAAATACGGAGTTATTGATATTTTGTTTGGCGTATTCAACCATTCCTCCTGCAGTTTAGAAATATTGCTTGGCATTAGTACTGCTTAATAAAGCCCTAGTAAGAAGCCCTAGTACTAGTACTAGTTAGAAGGCCACAGTTGCAACCAATTTTGGTCACTGCGCTACAAAATAGATGTTGAGATTTTGGAAAAAGATCAGAGAATACAAGCTAAGAGGATCAAAGGCCCGGAGACTAAAATATAGGATGAACGGCTGCAGGATTTGGGTTTGGTTAGTCTAGAGAAAATAAGGACTAGGAGGGGACATGATAGCAGTATTCCAGTATTTGAGGGGCCACCACAAAGAGTAGGGGTTCAAATTATTCCCCAAAGCACCAGAGGGCAGGACAAGAAACAACAGATGGAAACTACTCAAGGAGAGAAGCAAGCTGGAATTAAGGAGCAACTTCCTAACAGCGAGGACAATTAACTAGTGGAACAGCTTGACACTGGAAGTTACTGGAGGTTTTTAAGAAGAGACTGGGCACCCACCTATCTGTAATGTTATAGGGTCTCCTGCTTGATCAAGGGTTGGACTAGAAGACCTCCAAGGTCCCTTCCCTATTCTACTCTACTCTACTCTACTCTACTCTACTCTACTCTACTCTACTCTACTCTACTCTACTCTACTCTACTCTACTCTACTCTATACCATTCCGTTCCGTTCCATTCCATACTCTACTCTACTCTACTCTACTCTACTCTACTCTACTCTACTCCACTCCACTCCACTCCACTCCACTCCACTCCACTCCACTCCACTCCACTCCACTCCACTCCACTCCACTCCATTCCATTCCATTCCATTCCATACTTTATTCTACTCTACTCTACTCTACTCTACTCTACTCTACTCTACTCTACTCTACTCTACTCTACCCTACCTTACCCTACCCTACCCTATTCTGAGCTGTTGTGGTACAGTGGTTAGAATGCAGGATTGCAGGCAAACCATTCCATTCCATTCCATTCCATTCCATTTTAAAATTTGCATGCTGGTCAAATTCAGCAAATTAATGATGGACTCCCTGGTTGAAAACAGCAATAAACCAAAGGTTGATGAACAGATGGGATTCATCCTTACCATGAACTTATCCAGGTGTTTGCATTAACATATTGTGGGTTGGCATATTACCTAGAATCCTAAACTAACCAAGCAGATTGGATTCATGGAATTTATTCAGCCGCCTGGCAGGAAATGACATGTGATGGAGTTCCTACTTTTTGACAGAATCCCAGGTTCAACCCACAAGAGAATAGCATCCTTCTGAGCAGCCGAACTGTTCTCGGTGTTATTTCTAAACTTCTCTTCAACCTTCTTAGAACCTAAGAAGAATTCTTCAGGGTTTGTATCGTATTAGGAGGAGGAACTAAATTAGGGCCACCAGAATCCCAGATGGCAACCGATGGCAATTCTTGAAGCATTGCTGACCTGCTCATGAGTTGCCATAGGCAAGGGGGATGGGGAACCAAGCCTTGCAGCTGCAGTGAGGGAATTGCACTTCAGTCAAAACATAAGCACATTCCAGCCGTCTCTCTGTCAAGGTCATCTCCATGGAGACCTACAATGACCGGAGGGAGGGACTTCTACAACAACCCGCAAAATTGCTTCATTGGGGAATGTGACTGATGACACACCTTGGTTGGGGAGAGGGGGAAACAGGGACAGAGCTGGGACGTAAATTAAGTGGGATCAGAGTTGGCTTCCTCTTGGAACGTGCCGACATGAAGCTCCTAATAAATAACTGGATTTCTTTTGAAGCTTGGCTCGAGGCTCATGATTTAATTAGGGCATTGGTTGGAACCCTGGCAACTGATATATTGTAGTAAGGATTTTTGCAGCCCCAATCTAATGGCTCTAGCCAAGAGACCCTGTCTGAATCGGTGTCATTCTGGTACAAAGCCTGGTATGAACGAAGAGTTTGTACTATCCAAGCCTGCTGAAAAAAGACTTCGCTGCAGAATTACAGGCTTAGTATGAGTCACTAATGAAATGCACAGTTGAAGAGAACTAATAGGAACGTCATTCCCAGATTTTAAGGGAGATTATGCTAAAAACTCAGACATTTTTTTTTCAAACTGGCCAATTAACTTCTGGGAAGAGCTGGTTTGAAGTGGAAATGTTGCACGGGTATGAATGTGTTTTAAATATTTTTTTTAAAAAAGAATGCACACGTTGACAAGCTTAACCCTTCCAAACATTAAGACTACAAGAAGACAGGCAGAGCAAAAATAAACAAAGCAAGGCTTTAAACAGCTGTAGATGATTGATCTATTGATCTATCCCTCTATATCTATCTGTCTGTCTGTCTGTCTGTCATCTCTATCAATTTTCTATCTGTCTCTATCTGTCTATTATCTATCTATCTATCTATCTATCTATCTATCTATCTATCTATCTATCTATCTATCATCATCTATATCTATCATCTGTCTGTCTATCATCTATCTATCTATCATCTCTCTCTCTCTCTCTCTCTCTCTCTCTCTCTCTCTCTCTCTCTCTCTCTCTCTCTCTCTCTCTCTCTCTCTCTCTCTCTCTCTATATATATATATATATATATATATATATATATATATATATATATCTACCTATCTACCTATCTACCTATCTACCTATCTACCTATCTATCTATCTATCTATCTATCTATCTATCTATCTATCTATCATCTATCTATTTATCTATCTATCTATTATCTATCTATCTCTATTCATCCATCATCTATCAATCAATTTGTCTGTCTGTCTGTCTATCATCTATCTATCTGTCCATTTAATCTATCTATCTATCTATCTATCTATCTATCTATCTATCTATCTATCTATCTATCTATCTATCTATCTATCTATATCACTATCTATCTATCTATCTCTATCTATCTATCTATCTATCTATCTATCTATCATCTATCTATCTTTTCCAAAAGACAATTCTACTTTCTTGGTTGTTTTCTTCAAGGATCTTTCGCTTCTCATCCAAGAAGTGTCTTCTGTTCATTTAGGATTG
>CM075968.1:8110735-8133610 GCA_038048745.1 Coluber constrictor foxii
TCCAGAAACTCAGGGCAGCTTACAAAGCGTTAAGCAATAGCCTTCATACTTTTGTATATTTATATGAAGTCAGCTTATTGCCCCCACAAACTGGGGTCCTCAATTTACCCACTTTAGAAAGGATGGAAGGCTGAGTCAACCTTGAGCCTGGCTGGGATTGAACTCACAGGCAGCTGGTGTTAATTGCTGCTTTAGTAGGAGGCATTAAGCCCCCCTACACTACACAGGCTCCTTGATTAACAGAGTTGGAAGGGACTTTGGAGGTCATCAAGTCCAACCCCCCGCGTCACCCCGTATCCTTCTTTTCATAATTCAGATTCAGATTAACAGTGTTGGAAGGGGCCTTGTAGGTCATCTAGTCCAACCCCCCTGTCCAAGCAGGAGACCCTACACCATTCTCTGACAAATAGCAGTCCAGTCTCTTTTTGAAAGCCTCCAGTGATGAAGCTCCCACAACTTCTGAGGCAACTTCTCTTCCATGGGTTGATTGTTGTCACTGTCAGAAAAAAAAAATTCTCCTTATTTCTAAGCGGAATCTCTCTTTGATCTGTTTCCATCCATTATTCCTTGTCTGTCCTTCAGGTACTTTGGAAAATATTTTGACCCCCTTCTTCCTCTCTGTGGCAGCCCTCAAATATTGGAACTCTGCTATCCTGTCTCCCCTGGTCCTTCTCTTTGCTAGACTAGCCAGGCCCCCCCTCTCTCTCTCTCTCTCTCTGTGTGTGTGTGTGTGTGTGAAGACATTTTGTTTCTTTCAGAATTTCATTTTCTGGGCACAGCATGTTTGAAGGTCAAAATCTGAAAGAGCTAGGAATTGGATTGTATTTTTAGAATTCTGCCCCAATTACTACTTTACATCCCAAATGGACGGCATGTTAACACACGCAGACAAAGAGAGAGAGAGAGAGAGAAGAGAGAGAGAGAGAGAGAGAGAGAGAGAGAGAGAGAGAGAGAGAGACTGTTCAAATCTGCCTCCTACCAATGCAACCTGGTGTTTTGCAAATTAAGCTTGCAACTCAGAGCCCTGATTTGGGGCTGCTTAGAAGTATGACAGCATTATATAACTTTCCCTAACAGGTCAACAGCTTCTTGAATGGCAGAGCTGTGCTTAAAAAGCAGTAGAAAATTTGCAGCCTACCTACACGTCAAAGGCAGGCAAGAAAGATGGATAAAATGCATTGCTTAATGCATTGTAAGCCGCCCTGAGTCTCCGGAGAAGGGCGGCATATAAATCGAACCAATAAATAATAATAATAATAAAACACCCTTACTCAGAGACAGATTGGGGTGTGTAACCAAGGAAGAAAGGAATGAAAGATATGTCAGAAGACGGGGAGGGGAGTCAATTGGGGTGGGTGGGTTTTAATCCTCCTGGTGGATTTAATAATAATAATAATATTTTTAAAAAGAAAGACGGCGAAGGACGAAGAACCCACCATCCGTTCAACCGAGTGTCACAACTTCGCAGTGGGACATAAGCCGCATTTAGCCTTTCATAATATTTCTCCCCGGGGATCATTTAAAATACACTTCTGAGAGAAAATAATAACTCCCTCCTCATCAACATAGCATCGTCAAGACAACAGACGATATATGACAAACGAAGCGAGCTGCGGTAAAATCCTGCCATCCAGGATTTTAAGCACATAACTTCTTCGTAAGAGTAACTTGAAAGTCAGGTGGATAAAAATGCCTGGGGAAAATTAAAATATCTTTCTGACGTAAGGCGGAAAAGATAATGTTGGGCCACCTTCCTCCTTGGGGGAACCTGCCTTAAAAAGACCTTCCTCCTTTTTAAAACTTTTGCTTCTAAATATATTGCTCTTGGAAGATGTTTTTATATAGAACATAGATCAGAGTTAGAAGGGA
The DNA here is from genome assembly GCA_038048745.1 of Coluber constrictor foxii. NCBI lineage: Eukaryota > Metazoa > Chordata > Lepidosauria > Squamata > Colubridae > Coluber > Coluber constrictor. Next base: position 8,112,605 of record CM075968.1, read on the forward strand.
CTTTGCAATCTTTGAGTCCAATCCTCTGCCCAAGCTGAAGATCCTAAACTATTTCAAACTCCTGTTTCTTCTTAAATATCCTCCAGTGTTGTAGCACCTACAACTTCTGGTAGCAGGCAGTTCCGCTGGTTGATTGTTCTCACTGTCGGGAAATTTCTCCTTAGCTCTAGGTTGCTTCTTGTCCTTCATTAGTTTGCATCCGTTGTTTCTTGTCTTGCCCTCTGATGCTTTGGAGAATAATTTGATCCCCTCTTTTTTGTGACAGCCGCTCAAACACTGGAAGACTGCTCTCATGTCACCCCTAATTCTTCTTTTCTCTAGACTAGCCAAACCCAAATCCTGCAGCCGTTCATCATAGCAATTTAGAACTAAGGAGAAATTTCCTGACAGTGAGAACAATTCATCAGTGGAACAACTGGCCTCCAGAAGTTGTGAATGCTCCAACACTGGAAGTTTTTAAGAGGCCTCCAGAAGTTGTGAATGCTCCAACACTGGAAGTTTTTAAGAAGATGTTGGACAACCAATTTGTCTGAAGTGGTGTAGGGTTTCCTGTCTAAGGAGGGGGGTTGGACTAGAAGACCTCCAAGGTCCCTTCCAACTCTTCTCTTCTCTTCTCTTCTCTTTCTCTTCTCTTCTCTTCTCTTCTCTTCTCTTCTCTTCTCTTCTCTTCTCTTCTCTTCTCTTCTCTTCTCTTCTCTTCTCCTTCTCTTCTCTTCTTCTCTTTCTTCTCTTCTCTTCTCTTCCCTTCCCTTCCCTTTCCACTCCACTCTCCACTCCACTCCACTCCACACTCACTCCACTCCACTCCACTCCACTCTACCCTACCCTACCCTACTCTACTCTACTCTATTCTATAATATGTTTTAATCTCTGGGCCTTTGATCCTCTTAGTTGCTCTTCTCTGATCTTTTGTCAAAATCTCAACATCTATTCTGTAGCGTGGTGATCAAAATTGGTTGCAGTGTTCCAGGTGTGGTTTTCTTACTAGCACTATATAAAGCAGTATTAATGCCAAGCAAGATTTCTGAAACTGCAGAAGGAACGGTCTATTTCTAAGAAGCCTCCAAGGAGGAGAAAACCCTTGTCTTGGTGGGGGTGGGGGGTTTGGAAAATAGGTTGACCCCCCATCTTCTATAAAGCAGGTTGACCTTCCTTTCCATCTGATAGCTTCAATAACAGAAGAACATCTAAATGATTCTGATAAGCCAACGAGCCAGGAAAGTTAAAAAAAAATTAACATAGTTTGCAAAGATTTAATTTCTTAAGAGCTCATATGGTCCATAAGCAAAGGCATGCGTGCGAAAGAAAGACAAAGATAGAAAGCGAGAGAGAGAGAGAAAGCGAGAGAGAGATTAAAATAAGCATATGGCAGCATAGTGGTTCATTAACCTCTCGTCTACATATTTCTCAGCTTCCTCTCTCTCTCCCATCTAAACCAATGATGATCAAACCTAGCAGAAGCTTCTCCTAATAAACAAAGCCTTATGGGAACCTTCTCAACAGAACCGAAGAAGCTCCTTGGATGAGAAGCGAAACGTCTTCACAGAAAAAAGAAAGAAAATCCAGTTGCCTATTAGAAACCAGAAAGCTGGATTTTCTGATTTCTGGTTTTCCAGAAAGTCCAGCTGCCCTCTTGAAAAAACACCTTTGGGACAACCATGACCTGGATGATGGAGAATCTCCATAGACACCATTCTTGGATGTTCTCCTTCTGTAATGCTCCCATCCTTCTCTCTCAGGCCAATGATGATCCAATTTAGCAGAGACTTCTCCTAATAAACAAAACCTTATGGAAAACCTTCTCAAAGAACTGAAGAAGCTTCTTGGATGAGAACTGAAATGTCTTCATGGAAAAACAAAAGGAACTCCAGTTGCCTTTGGAAAAAGCACCTTTGATAGATAGAATAAATCTGAAAAGAAATTGAAATAAAGTATAGTATATACTATTAGTTGCTGGGATACCAAACAAGGAGAATATCCCACAGCAAAGGAGATAGAAAGGAGAGAAGAAGAGAAGGTAGGAAGAGGAGAGGGAGGAGGGAGAGGAACGGAAGAAAGGGAAAAGGAGAGGAAGGAAGGGTAAGAGAGAAAGGTGAGTAGGGGGAAAAGAAGAGAGGAGTGGGACCTCGCGCGCTTTCCGAAAGGGCCCTTAAAGACTTATTTATTCCAACAAGCCGGCCTTGCTTGATTGATTTTAATGGGGTTTTAAAATTTTTGGTAGTATTAATTTCCGGGGTTTTAAATTGGGTATTTAAATGGGGTTTGAGACTTTTATTTTGGAACGCCAACGATTTAATCTAGTTAAATTTTTTAATATTTGTATTATATGTGTTTTAATTTGGCTGTTCACCGCCCTGAGTCCCCCCTCCTGGGGAGAAAGGGCGGTATGTAAATTGAAAGAAAGAAAGAAAGAAAGAAAGAAAGAAAGAAAAGAAAGAAAGAAAGAAAGAAAGAAAGAAAGAAAGAAAGAAAGAAAGAAAGAAAGGGGGAAGTAGGCTGAGCTAGGAGAGGAGGGAAAAGAAAGTAGGAGAGGAGAGGAGGGAGGGAAGGGAAAGAGGAGGAGGAGAAGAAGAAGGGTTGTTGCGAAACGAGGAAAGGGTAGAAGAGCAACTCCGAATGTAATTAAAATGCCTTATTTTAATGCTTCCTTTAAGGAAAACATGTATATGTAGGATTAATTATGTATAAGAAAATGTACATTTTATATTATGTGTATAAGAAATAAAACTGAAAAACTTTTCCCCCCAAAAAAAGAGAGGAAAAAGTATCTTTACGTTAGGCCAGTGAAGTACACAAACCCATGTTGCTTCAAAAGGAGAATGTTACCCATGTTCCTGCTCTCTATACTACTTAAAAAAAAAACATTCTTGGATATCCCCAAAAGTGCTTTTTCAGGACTTTTCTACTTTTCCAGAAAGTCCAGTTGCCTCTTGGGTCAAACATGATCTGCATGACTGAGAATCTTCATAGATATTTAGCTACATCAGAAATGAAGAAGCTTCTTAGATGAGAAGCAAAACGTCCTCAAAGAAAAGGAAGTCCAATTGCCTCTTCAAAAAGCACATTTGGGCCAACCATGTCCTGGATTGACTGAGAATTTCCATAGACACCATTCTTGGATGTTCTCCTTCTATAATGCTCCATGCCTGTTAAGCCTTGGGTTAGATTTGTTTTCTACATGCCTGCCATCCACGACGCTTCTTCCAAGACGGGCTGTGTTATTCACTTCTCTCTCTCTCTCTTTCTCTCTTTCTCTCTGTTCAACCGAACTGAAGAAGACAACTAAGGTATAAGCTCTCTGGGCTGTTCATTCATTATCGTCCTGGCAGGCAAGGCTCCAGTTCTCAGCCATATGACACAGGGAGATAAATTCCAACAATGGAAACCCCAAACAATTTAGCTTCACCTCCTAGGTGTCTGGAAGTTGTGATCCTCACGTTTGCACCGCTTTGCTGCCCACCTTAGAAGTGAGGCCGAATTTCATCCCTCCAGAGACGGCAAGCATAATGCCTGGAGTTATAAAAATCTGTCATAAAATCGTTCCCTCTACAGATAAGCCCCCTTCCTCCCCAGGCCAACGATCTGCAACAAATGATTGCAAAGTTTTTTATGGACTTTGGATCCATTGTCATCTTCCCTTATCGAGCTATCCAGAAGGGTGGGCACGAGTTGCAATCCTAACTTGCATTAACAGAGGGACACAATCAAGATCAAGGTGCGGTATTAACCCCACTCGATAAAGCCTTAGTAAAACCACACCTAGAATACTGCATCCAGTTTTGGTCACCAACACACTATAAAAAAAAAATGTTGAGACTCTAGGAAGAGCAACCAATATGATGAGGGGGACTGGAGACTACTCCACTCCACTCCACTCCACATTATCTATTCTATTCTATTCTATTCTATTCTATTCTATTCTATTCTATTCTATTCTATTCTATTCTATTCTATTCTATTTCTATTCTATTCTATTCTATTCTATCCTATCCCATCCCATCCCATCCCATCCCATCCCATCCCATCCCATCCCATCCCATCCCATCCCATTAATTCTATTCTATTCTATTCTATTCTATTCTATTCTATTCTATTCTATTCTATTCTATTCTATTCTATTCTATTCTATTCTATTCTATCCTATCCCATCCCATCCCATCCCATCCCATCCCCATCCCATCCCCATCCCATTAATTCTATTCTATTCTATTCTATTCTATTCTATTCTATTCTATTCTATTCTATTCTATTCTATTCTATTCTATTCTATTCTATTCTATTCTATTCTATCGAGACACCACCTACTGCAACCGATAACCTCCCACCAACCAATACGCTCTCACAGAGTAGGCCTACTCATGGTACCATCATTAAAACAATGTTGTCTGGTGGTTCCAAGGGAGAGGGCCTTCTCTGTGGGGGCACCTACACTTTGGAAACAAAATACCACCTGGAATACGAATAATCCCAGATCTTCGCACTTTCCGATGTGCCCTGAAGGACCTTTCTATTTCAACAAGCAGGGCTAACATAAACATCAAAATTCTATGCCAAGGTCTTAGTAGATACACCAAGTTGACTTAATTTATTATTTACTGTTTATAAAATATATTTATATTATATATATGAAAATTTAATCTGTTCATCGCCGTGAGTCCTTTGGGAGAAGGGCCGGGTATAGAAATTCAATAAATAAATAAAATAAAAATTCTATTCTATTCTATTCTATTCTATTCTATTCTATTCTATTCTATTCTATCTATTCTATTCTATTCCATTCCATTCCATTCCATTCCATTCCATTCCATCATTCCATTCCATTCCATTCTATTCTATTCTATTCTATTCTATTCTATTCTATTCTATTCTATTCTATTCTATTCTATTCTATTCTATTCTATTCCACTCCACTCCACTCCACTCCACTCCGTTCCATTTCAATATATTTGCGGGCTACAATTCCCAGCTCTGGATATAAAAGGAAAGCAGTTGAGGTAGATTAAATTAAATCCAAAAATAGGGGTTTTTTTTTCACTTTACTAGATGATATATACATTTCTTTACATGCCTCCCATGAGCCAAAACACTCAGCAAGGCAATTCAAGATATTTTTAGGGAGTAGCTCAAAAAAGAAAGTCTCAGGGCACCTTAAAACTCGAAACCCAGAATCAAACATGCATTTTTTCTTTACCATTCTAACAGGAAAAAAATAAAGCAATAAAAGAAATTGTTGGATAAACTAACCTAAAGTTACCAACAGAAATGAAATCCTGGTCTGTAATTTTCATAGGATGAGTTGGAATCAAAAAAATAGGGTGGTTTTTTTTTTCACTTTCAAAAAGCTTTTACACTCTCTCTTTTCGTGATATTATTAGCAAACACAAAAAACCCCGTGACTTTATATATTTTTTTTTCTTGGCTGTGTGTGCTCTTAAATTGTGCAATTAAGATAAAACCTGCGATTAAAAAAAAAAAAATCAGCTGGCGTGTTTAGAGAAAGGGAAGGTGAGGAAAAGGGGACTGTGACTCATATTTTTTTTTGAATCAACTACACTGAGATATTGCTTTTCAGGTCACGGTGTGCTACGCCAAGGGAGAAAATAAAATGTTATGCTGATAAGACCCTGTAATGATCTGAACTTTCGGTTGAGTTCAGCATCTTGAAAAGAGAATAGAAGCCGAGAAGCATCAAGAAACTTGAGGCGAGGGTACCGCAAAGATTCATGGGAAATTCCTAAGGATTCATCACATGTATGAGATGTTTTAAAGAGACTTGGTTGATCAATGGTCCAATCAGCTTTTGATGCTATTATGATCGGGGTGGGCTTCAAAAAATGTAGCAAAGGGTTCCCTGCACAGTTGCTGGGTGGGCGTGGCCATTGTGGGAGTGGCCTAGTCGACTTCCTGCACCACAGCGGGGGGGGGGGGAGTGCTTTTGCCCTCCCTGGGCTCCGGAGGCTTTTCTTGAGCTTCTGGGAGGGCAAAAACGGCCTCCCCAGGCTCTGGAGGCCCTCTGGAGGCTGAAAGCCCATTTTTCATCCTCCCCGACCCTCCGCGCACACCCTGCACTCACCTGCATCCAAAATGGGCCATGTGGGGAGTCCTGGAAGGGGAGGGGAGGGGAGGGGTGAGCAGGGCCAATCAGGAGTGGGATTTGGGGTTCTCCGAACTGCACAGAATCTTAGCTAGAGGTTCTCCCGAACCCCTGCGAACCCCCAGCAGCCCATCCATGATTATGATGCCTGCAAAATTGTGGAAACATCTAGAGTCCTTTGTTGGAAGAAATGTCCATCTGGGTTCAATTCCAAGTGGGGAGAAAGACACAGGAAATGTGGCGACTGCTTGGAAGGATGGTTTAATGTTGAACGGGGCCACTTGGGTTTGAAGTCCTGGGTAGCTGACCACATGGAGGAGATATATATACTATATATTTATGCCCTCTCTTGGGCCTTGCATTTGAGCTTCCTGTTCCTGTGCAAGAAAGTGTATCCTATTGGCTGTCAAACTCCCACGGGGTAGGGGCTTGGTTGAATCTTGCTGGGTGATGCAATGAAGGGCAATTTCCTATTGGGGCCGAATGGCTTTGCCCTGAAGGAGAGGGGTGGGTGCTAACTTTCTACATCTTCCTTCCTTACCTCCTCTCATTCCCATCACCTTCCTTTCTCCCTCTCTCTCCCTTCCTTCCTTCCTTCCTCTCCTTCTCATATCCTCCCTTCCTTCCTCTCCTTCTCATATCCTCCCTTCCTCCCTTCCTTCCTTCCTTCCTTCCTTCCTTCCTTCCTTCCTTCCTTCCTTCCTTCCTTCCTTCCTTCCTCTCATTCCTATCTCCTTCCTTTCTACTTCCCTCTCCCTCCTTCCCTTCCTCGCCTTCTCATATCCTCCCTCCCTCCCTTCCTTCCTTCCTTCCTTCCTTCCTTCCTTCCTTCCTTCCTTCCTTCCTTCCTTCCTTCCTTCCTTCCTTCCTTCCTTCCTTCCGAGAAAGGGCTCATAGGCCTCACTGTGACTTATCAGGAGCAAGATAAAAGATATTTCTTTGCAAATTGTTAATACCTATTCTCACCTGAACCCACTGGTGAAATTCAGCTGGCTCTATCCGGATCATGTGATCTGGTAACACCAGTGGTGAGAGACTCCACCCACCCACCCGGACGTCATGACGTCCCATTTTGTGCATCCTGGATAAAGGTGCGCACTCACATTTGTGAACCAGTAGCAAAGAGAAGTGAATTCCATCCCTGCCTGAACCCAAGTGGATCAGGCAAAAGGTCTAACTCTTGTTACTGGGAAGAACTGGAGTAACAAATACTGTAAATTAAAATAAAAGCACACACGCCTAATTCTCCTGAAGATTGAAGAAAGAAGCAATGTGTAAAGTATCTATGGAGATTCTCAGCCATCCAGATCATGGTTGTCCCAAAGGCGCTTTTTCAAGAGGCAACTGGACTTCTTCGGTTTTCTTGAAGACTGTTTCGCTTCTCGTCCAAGAAGCTTCTTCAGCTCTGACCGAATGGTGGGTAATGGAAGGATTTATACTCCTTGCAGGCAGCTGGTCCTTTGCATCCTTTTAGAGAGTCGTTGAGGCCGCTTGGAGGTTGATCTGTGTCTTTTATTTCTCTTTGAAGACATTTTGCTTCTCACCCAAGAAGCTTCTTCAGTTCTGAAGTCAGCTTCTTTCAAAAACTGACGTAGAACTAAAGAAGCTCCTTGGATGATGAGGAGCGAAACGCCTTTGAGGAGAAACAAAGTCCAGTGGCTTTTTTTTTTTCAAACAACGTGTCAAGTCTACCAAAGCAGGGTTTTTTTTTCCTGTTGGGTGAAAAATAATAAATACGTTGAATAATCCTACCAACGGACTTCCTGCAGTTTCCAAACAAGGTTTCATTTGAGAACTCTCCATTCTACCCTCTTTTTCAAAGATTTTATCTCTGTAAGAAGAGTTAATGAGAACGAAACTATCTACCTCTTCTGAAATGGAGATGAAGTCCATGGCGCAATGCGTTTGCCTTTCATTCAAAACAATCCAGCCAATATATTCTGTCTTTTGCTTTTACTGATTAATTGCATAGCAGCAAACTCCATCAGTCTTCAAGGCCCTGGAATCGCAGTTTCCCTTCACCTTTGTCTAGTCTTCCATCCTAGCTATTAGCTCCCGGGGTGTGCATTGTTATTGAATGCAACGGATTTTTAAAAGCCAAGGACACCTTATAAATGAACAAAGGGGGACAGTATATTTTTTTAATATAGCTCCTTGCATGAAATAAGTACTTCCACGGGTAATGAGAATTGAGCCGAAATGGCATTTTTCTTGGAACTCTGTCAAGGTTTTGCTTCTACTCCTTTAACCGGATCGCAGAATTGGAGGTCTTCTACTCCAACCCCCACCTTAGGCAGGAAACCCAACACTTCAGACAAATGATTATCCAACATCTTCTGAAAAACTTCCAGTGTTGGAGCATTCACAACTTCTGGAGGCCAGTTGTTCCACTGGTTCATTGTTCTCACTGTCAGGAAATTTCTCCTCGGTTCTAGGTTGTTTCTCTCGTTGGTTAGCTTCCATCCGTTGCTTCTTGTCCTGCCTTCAAGTGCTTTGGAGAATAGGTTGATTCCCTCTTCTTGGTGGTGGCTTCCTAAAATATTGGAAGACTCCTATCATCTCACCCCGTGTCCTTCTTTTCATAATTCAGATTCAGATTAACAGCGTTGGAAGGGGCCTTGTAGGTCATCTAGTCCAACCCCCTGTCCAAGCAGGAGACCCTACACCATTTCTGACAGATGGCAGTACAATCTCTTCTTGAAAGCTTCAAGGGATGAAGCTCTTACAACTTCTGAAGGCAAGGTGGTTGATTTCTCTTACTGTCAGAAAATTTCTCTTTATTTCCAGGTTGAATGGTTTCCTTGATTGGTTTTCATCCATGCATTCAGTTTCAGTCGCCACGATGTAAAAAAAGATGTGGAGACTCTAGAAAGAGTGCAGAGAAGAGCAGCAAAGAAGATTAGGGAACTGGAGGGTAAAAACATATAAACGACGGTTGCAGGAATTGGGTATGTCTAGTTTAATGAGAAGGACTAGGGGAGACGTGATAGCAGTCTTCCGATATCTCAGGGGGCTGCCCCAAAGAAGAGGGAGTCAAGCTATTCTCCAAGGCATCTGAGGGCAGGACAAGAAGCGATGGATGGAAGCTAGCCAAGGAGAGAAGCAACCTAGAACTAAGGAGAAATTTCCTGACAGAAGAATTAATCAGTGGAACAATTTGCCTCCAGAAGTTGTGAATGCTCCAACACTGGAGGTTTTTAAGATGTTGGATAACCATTTGTCCGAAGTGGTGTAGGGTTTCCTGCCTAGGCAGGGGGTTGGACTAGAAGACCTCCAAGGTCCCTTCCAACTCTGTTATTCTATTCATTATTCCTTGTCTGGCCTTCGGGTGTTTTGGAAAATAGCTTGACCCCCTTTCTCCTCTCTGTGGCAGCCCTTCAAATATTGGAAGACTGCTATCATGTCTCCCCTGGTCCTTCTCTTCAAGATTAGACATCCATTCTTCACATGTTTCAGCCTCCAGTTTCCTAATCATCTTTGTTTAAACTCCAGGGTCCTAATCATCTCATCTTTACTGAAAGTCATTAGCAAAATACAGTATGTCCTCCTTGATATTTCTCCACTATTTGTAGGGGGAGAGTTTGCCGTTGCCTCTACTCAAGATAACATCAGTTAGGGAGCCACGCAAAATGGCTGCTAATTCCACCCCACTCTGTTCCTCTTCCTCATGCAGGTTTCAAACAGCTCACGAAAGAGCCCACGAAAACCGTCTTTGCACTCATCTCTGCAGTGGGTAGCACAGATGTCCATCACTCCTACTTGTGCTTTTGCTGCCCACTTCTTCAATTTTTTTCCCAGCCTCCCTCCCGTAACCATCAATCACACTGTTCAATCTTCTTTGTCCACACACCTGTCTTCCATCCTTAGCCCCATCCACACAGTCACCTTCAGCCCCAGCTGGAAGCCGAGTGGAAACTTGATTTTTCCTTCCATAAAAAGGTGATGGACCGCGGCATTCTTTTTCTCTCCAGTTAGCAGATAAGAAAGCGTGTTTCAGTGGGGGAAGGGATGCAGTGGCTCAGTAGCTAAGACGTTGAGCTTGTCGATGGAAAGGTTGGCAGTTCAGCGGTTCGAATCCCTAGTGCCGCGTAACGGGGTGAGCTCCCGTTCCTTGTCCCAGCTTCTGCCAACCTAGCAGTTCGAAAGCACTTAAAAAATGCAAGTGGAAAAATAAGAACCACCTTTGGTGGGAAGAGAACAGCGTTCCGTGCACCTTTGGTGTTGAGTCATGCTGGCCACATGACCACAGAGACATCTTCGGACAGGGCTGGCTCTTTGGCTTTGAAACAGAGATGAGCACCGCCCCCTAAATCGGGAATGACTAGCACATATTTGCAAGGGGAACCTTTACCTTTATGTTCAATGAGGGAAAGGAAACAAGCTTTCCTTCAGTTGCATTTGTTTAGAGGGCTCGTGGGGCCCACTAGATTCTGAAGAATCTGAGCTGACAACTTCCTGAGAACCGATAAACCTCCTGGGCTGATCTAATCTTAGGTTCTTGTGAAGAAAAAAGTTGAAGGATGTTCAGAGTTGGACGCTGTTGCCACAGATAAAGGTGCCAATGTTGTTATTTGTCAAAAAAGAAGGACATCTTTGATAGATCACCATGGAGGTGGATGACCCGTTGTGGTTCTCCATGGGAACCTTCTTGGCTTTCGCATAAAGGATGATATCCCGAGATGTGTACCTGGATCTTATCAGCTTTCTACCACTGAGTTTTTCAACAGAGACATCTGTCCATCTTGAAAATGTCCTTCATGCTGTTGAAAGCAAGCAAGCTGACTTCAACCACCAAGGTGCTGAAGGAAAGTCATCATCTCACTTATAAATTGCTGCTTTCACACTTGGTAGGATCCAAGACTCCCGCTGATGTCCTGAGGTCAGGGAAACAAACTGTAACAACTCATGTTCAAATAGATAGATAGATAGAAAAATAGATAGATAGATAGATAGATAGATAGATAGATAGATAGATAGATAGATAGATAGATGATAGATAGATAGATAGATAGATAGATAGATAGATAGATAGATAGATAGATAGATAGATAGATACCATGTTTTCCTGAAATAAGATCCTGTCTTATATTTTTTGAACCCCAAAATAAGTGCTTGGCCTTATTTTTGGGGTGGTTTTATTATTTTGGGGCACTTGGAGCAAGACAGGGCTCCTCTTGCCATCTTACCTGATTTCCAGCTCTGTTTCCCTAACCCTAACCCGGGTGTCAGCAACCTGAGGCTCTGGAGCCACATGCGGCTCTTTGGGACCTCTGCTATGGCTCCCTGTCAGGTGATCCCACCACTGGCTGGCCCCGCCCCGCACCTTCCCCTCCCAGTCACTCCTCACCTGGCCTGAGAAGTAAGGGCAACGGGGTGGATGGAGAAGTGCCCAGAGCAGAGACAGAGAAATACAGAGAGAGGGGGAGAGAGAGAGAGACATAAAGAGATAGAGGGAGGGAGGGAGGGAGGGAGGGAGGGGGGAGAGAGAGAGAGAGAGAGAGAGAGAGAGAGAGAGAGAGAGAGAGATGTCAAAAGGGTTTTGTGGTTCCCAGTGTTTTTTAGCAACTGGTTCTCTGCCCTAATGACTGGAGGGGTAGGCGTGGCCAAGGGGGGGTCATGTGACTGGTGGAAGTGAGTGACACGGAGTTGGCCATGCCCACCCAGGTTTTGTGGCTCCCGGTGTTTTCTTTTCTGTGGGAAATGGGTCCAAATGGCTCTTTGAGTGTTTAAGGTTGTAGACCCCTGCCCTAACTAGTGGCGACCAGCTACGCATGCGGCTAAATATTTTTAGGGAGGTCTTATTTTCAGGGAAACATGGTGTGTGTGTGTATGTGTATGTGTATGTGTATGTGTATGTGTATGTGTATGTGTATGTGTATGTGTATGTGTATGTGTATGTGTATGTGTATGTGTATGTGTATGTATGTATGTATGTATATATATATATATATATATCACAGTATATACAATTGCACGGATGAAAAGGGTTGAGTGAGCTACCTGTTGAATAAAAGACACTCCCTCCTACACCCTTCTCAATGAATTTTCCCTCTGTAGCTTTTCCCCAGAAATTTGTCATGTTGTTTGCACTCATTTGTTTCTTTTGAAACATCTAGGAGACACCCCCACTTGTAACCTGTGGCAGAGAAGAAGAACTCCATGTATTTTTATAAAACTAGCACTATGGACTTGTCAGCGATGAACTGGTTTCCTTGGGGCTGAGAAAGAGACAAGAAGGGAGGGAGGGAGGGAGAGAGGGGGATGATAATGAGAGGAAGAAGGAAGGAAGGAAGGAAGGAAGGAAGGAAGGAAGGAAGGAAGGAAGGAAGGAAGGAAGGGAAGGAAGGAAGGAAGGAAGGAAATGATAATGAAAGGAAGAAGGAAGGGAGGGAGAGAGGGAGGGAGGGAGGGAGGGAGGGAGGAAAAGGTCTACAGGAAAAGGACCCCAACAGCCCAAATGAGTTGCCCAGACTCTTCATCGCACAGTTGTGTGTCTTTTCTCTTGTCACCTAGGAGCACATCCCCTAAATGATGTTGGGGGCTCACTGTGCATCTTTCAGTTGCTTAGTTACCAGGTTAGAACTGATGACAAATGCCTAGGGAGGGGCCGGCTGTTTTGTCCAATTTCCACACAAAGAATAATAGGTATGGAAGGAACCTTGGAGGTCATCCAGTCCAACCCCCTGCTTAAGCAGGGAGACCCTGTCCCCATTAAGGGAATCCGCTCTGTCTTTCTTGGCCTGCAGCCTTTTTCCTTCTCTGCTGCTCCTTCTACCACATCTTCCTATCCCCCCTCACACAACGACTTCTCTTTATTCCTCTTCCAGAGCTTAGAAAATCAGGTTTATTGTGCAGAACAAATGCTGCAATTATTGCTGGCGATTTGAACGACACGTCAAAAGTAAACAACAATTGTTTATATTAGACGCTATTCGGCTTCCGAAAAAAAGCCAGTTATATTTGAGGACCGCGCCATATGTTTGAGGCCAGGTTCAAATTCCACTTTTCCTTTGGCCTGCATCCCTGCCTTCGTTCTGTTTACCACGGAGCTGCAAAATTTGTCAGCGCTCAGAATTCTCATTGGTTTGGAACATAAGTTGGTCCAGCTTGTGGAACGCGTGGGTATATATTACGAGCTGAGAAATTAATCACCTTAGAAGGTGAGAATAAATCCGGTAAATTGTGCATTGTTGCAATTCAGAAGGAATCCTTTTATAGATGATAGATAGATAGATAGATAGATAGATAGATAGATAGATAGATAGATAGATAGATAGATAGATAGATAGATAGATGATGGACATAGAGATGGATGTAGGTAGGTGGTTAGATAATAGATAGATAGATGATAGATAGATAGATAGATAGATAGATAGATAGATAGATAGATAGATAGATAGATAGATAATGGACATAGAGATGGATGTAGGTAGGTGGTTAGATAATAGATAGATGGATAGATAGACAGATAGATGATAGATAGATAGATAGATAGATAGATAGATAGATAGATAGATAGATAGATAGATAGATAGATAGATAGATGATAGATAGATAGATAGATAGATAGATAGATAGATAGATAGATAGAGATAGATAGATAGATAGATAGATAGATAGATAGATAGATAGATAGATAGATAGATAGATAGATAGATAGATAGATAGATAGATAGATGATGGACATAGAGATGGATGTAGGTAGGTGGTTAGATAATAGATAGATGGATAGACAGACAGACAGACAGACAGACAGACAGATAGATAGATAGATAGATAGATAATAGATAGATAGATAGATAGATAGATAGATAGATAGATAGATAGATAGAGTAACAGATTTGGAAGTCGTCTAGTCCAGCGGTCACCACTGGTGCTCCATGAGAAAATTTTGGTGGTCCACAGAAAAATTATTTGCATTTTTTATATTGCACTAAATCAGGGGTCCTCAAACTACTCTTTCTCGTGGTGGCTGCTTAGCTCCAACAACTGCTTCCTGTTGGGGCCCTAAGGAGCCCTGGAGGGCAGGCAAGGAGTGGCTGGGAGGGGAGGGGTGAGTAGAGGCCGGCGAGGTGCCCCTCGACGTGAGTGACATCGAGCTGGCCATACCCACCCAGTCACATGACAACAGTTGGCAAAACAGCTGGCTCAGTTCAAATTGGATCTGGCCGAGAAGGAGGCTCAACAGAAGCACCTAACCGAGGATTAGGAACATAGGCTTTACAAGCAGAGGAAGACCTGTGGGAGTGCAAGGCCAGGTACCGGCGCCTGAAAGCTCAGCGGGCTAAGATGGTCAGTCAGTTCCAGGCTATGAGGCAGTCCCACTGGAACTCAAGAGCCTCAGATAGTTCGACGGGCTAGATAGCCTGTTATTAACACCCAGCTGTCTGCAATTATGCGAGTTCAAGGCTCAAGGTTGACTCAGCCTTCCATCCTTTCTAAGGTAGGTAAAATGAGGACCCAGTTTGTGGGGGCAATAAGCTGACTTTGTATAAATATACAAAAGTATGAAGGGCGATTGCTTAATGCATTGTAAGCCACCCTGAGTCTTTGGAGAAGGGCGGCATATAAATCAAATTAAAAAAAAATAGAAAATCAGTTGCTTGAATATCATACTTGATTGAACTGAAAAAAGGAAACAACAAGAGAGAGGGGAAGGAGTAGAGAGAGAGAAAGGGAGAAGAGAGGAGAGAGAGAGAGAAGAAAGGGAAAAGGAGAGGAAGGGAGGGGAAAGAGGAGTAGGAGAGAAGGTTAGAAGGGGGGGAGAAGAGTGGAGAAAGTAGGAAAGGGAAGGAGAAGAAGAATGAAGAAAGTAGGAAGAGACAGAGGAAGGAAGAGAAGGAGAGGAGTAGAAGAAAGGTTGTGGCAAAATAAAGAAGGGTAAATGATAAAAGACCAGCCCCCGAACAATTAAAAATTAAAAATGGAAGTTAAAAGATAAGATGAATGAAAAATGGTGGATGAATGACTGTACGTGTAAATATGTTTATGAGAAACAAAAATAAAAACTTCTTTGAAAAGAGGGGGGAAAAGGAGCCCTCTCATTGTGTGCGTCTTCCTACAGCTTCCCTGATTTTCCGCCTTCCCAATTGAAGCAGATGCCTCCAACAAGGAGCAGAATTACACACTCAAGTGCTTTCCAAATGAGTGTGGCTCAGTGTTTAAGTTTGCCCACCTGGAGTGAAAAAGAAGCCTCCAGCTTCTGAAAATTGCCGACTTCTCCATGAGTCAGCTGGGTGTCCTGGAGCACTCACAGCCCAAACAATATTTCCCAATATCTCGTGGTTGTGTGCACCATCTGGTACTTCGATACGGAGATGATGGCGAGAGCGGAATAAGCAATATTTCCAGAATTAACATGGTGTTTTTTTATAAATACCGAGGACTTTTCCAAGCAGCTTTATGGCAACGAGCCGTGGTGGCGCAGTGGTGAGAATGCAGTACTGCAAGTGACGTCTGCTGACTGCCAAGAGTTTGATCTTGTCCAGCTCAAGGTTGACTCAGCTTTCCATCCTTCCGAGGTCGGTAAAATGAGGACCCAGATTGTTAGGAGCAATAGGCTGATTCTGTAAACTGCTGTAAAAGCACTGTGAAGCAGTATATACCGTATTTTTCAGTGTATAAGACCCACCTTAGTTTTTGAGAAGGAAAATAAGAAAAAAAGTTGATTGGCGGGTGGATCAGCCTCCCGGAATATCCCCAATCAACTGTTCCAGAGGTGAATTTTAGCAACAGGTTCATTAGTTGTGAGCTCTGTACCTTGCTTTTTTTTCAGCTTCTGAAAGCCTCCGAAACAGAGCTTCAGAAAAACAGAGTTTCAGAGGCTTTTTTTTCTTTCTGAAGCTCTGTTTCGGAGGCTTTTTTTTTCTGAAGCTTCATTTCTGAGGCTTTTTTTCAGCCTCTGAAACCTCCTTTTGAGAGGCTGGGCAGGGCTACATTCAGAGTATAAGATTTTCACCCTCTTTTTTGGGGGGGAAAAGGTGCTTCTTAAACTCCAAAAAATACAGTAAGTCTAAATGCTATTGTATTTGCTATTAGAATTGTGTTAGTGGCCCAGTTTAAATTCCTTTCCCCCTTCGCCGTAAGGAAGCATGGGATTCTGGAGAAACGTTGCACCAAGATCATTGCCACAGAGATGGGTGATCTGCAAATAACAGATAAACAGAGTTGGAAGGGACCTTGGAGGTCTTCTAGTCCAACCTCTTGCTCGAGCAGGATACACTGAACCATTTCAGACAAATGGCTGTGTAATCTCTTCTTCTGGGAAGTGGTGGCTCAGTGGCTAAGATACTGAGCTTGTCGATTGAAAGGTCGGCAGTTCAGCTGTTCGAATCCCCAGTGCCGCATCTGAGCTCCCGTGACTTGTCCCAGCTTCTGCCAACCTAGCAGTTCGAAAGAATGTAAAAAATGCAAGTAGAAAAATAGGGACCACCTTTGGTGGGAAGGGAACGGCGTTCCGTGCGCCTTTGACGTTGAGTCATGCCGGCCACATGACCATGGAGACGTCTTTGGACAGCCCTGGCTCTTCGGCTTTGAAATGGAGATGAGCACCGCCCCCTAGAGTCGGGAACAACTAGCACAATTGTACGAGGGGAATCTTTACCTTTACCTAAGAACCGCCAGTGTTGGCGCATTTACAACTTCTGGAAATAAGTCGTTGCACTGATTAATTGTTCTCAGCGTCCGGAAGTTTCTCTTTAATTCCAGGTTGCTTCTCCCCTTGATCCGTTTCCATCCACTGTTTCTTGTCTTGATTTCAGGGGCTTTGGGAAATAGGTTGAAATCCCCTCCTCCTCCTCTTTGTGACAGCTATTTCTCAAATACCGGAATACTGCTATGAAGGGAATGCACCTGGTATAACAAACACCATTAATTCACCACTTCAGACTGTTTGAAGAGAGAGCATCAAACAACTCAATTGTCATTTCTGCTTTTTTTCCCCCCACCCCTTCTTCTTTTCTTCCTTTCTCACCCTCGTTTCTTCTCTTTTCGTGTCTGAGAAATGACCAGCCAGCAGATCCATGCTGAATGACTGTGATGCCGCTAAATTAGCATATATATTGTTTGTCCTGCTTTAAATTTATAGCAAACAGCAATATTTTACACTCCAGTAAAGTTAATAAATGAAGCTTTGGGCTATAAAAATTTCATGTTCTTTTGTGCAAAGGTCAATTATAAATAGTTAAGCACATATTCATCCGGATGCTTTAGGCTTCGTCAGTGGGATGGATGAAATATTTTCAAGGCGATTTGCACCAACCTGGGAGAATACAGTGGTTTTTATAGCTTTGGTGACAGTCTTTGCTTGCCTTCTACCTGGAAGAAAAGCATCTTATGAGGTAGAACCCCTTAATCATCTTCCCTGGGGATACAGGGGTAGCTGATTTCTCTGATCTATGGACCATAAACAAATATAGACATCAGAAGCAATGTCATTATCTCAACCGCTGCTCAGGTTCTGATGTTGCAAAATTATCCAGTTTTTTGTGGGTGGGGTTTTTTTTTTTTTTTTTTTTGGTTTTTCATCTCAGCTGAAAAAGAAGAGAAAGTTCAACGGGAAAATTCTTAGGTGGGACAAATCTCTACGGAAATTCTCCTCACACCTAATGTAGCTTTTCTTACGTCCTCCCGAGATTTTGCTAGAAACTAGAGAAGGCAACCATAGACCCTGGAAGAAGAGTTGCAGATGGTGCTCAAGGATTCCCTCGTGCACAGTTTGAAGGACCTTGTCTATGGAGATTCTCAGTCATCTAGGTCAGCGTGGTCACCAACTGGTGGTCCGTGAGAAAATGTTGGTGGTCCGCAGAAAAATTATTTGCATTTTTTATATTGCACTAAATCAGGGGTCCTCAAACTACGGCCCCTGGGCCGGATATGTGCAATGTACTGTTGCTGCAGAGAGTCTCCTTCTTCAGAGTCTTTTTGTGTGGGTCGGTGGGGGCAGAAATTCTGACGTGTGGTCTGCTTCAGCCTCCTGGTGTGGGGCTTTGGGCGAAGGCTGGAAGGAAGCACTGCTAGTGGCAAAGAGTTGGAGGACTTAGATGATGATGATGATGATGATGATGATGATGATGATGATGATGATTAGTTAATCGGTAGTGAGATTCACAGTCTTTGAGGCTGGTTAGTAGCTCAGCAGCTCGAGTCCTAACCAAGGACCTAGGAACTGTTAAGATATCGTCGGAGGATGTAAGCTGTTCCGAGTAAGGTGGTTTTTTGTAGAGTCAAAATGTTCAAGTCCGGTAAATTTAGAATTTCTAAATAGTGGGGTAGCCCTTTGGGTATTGCTCCAAGGGCTCCAATTACAATCGGAACAACACATGATTTCTTTTTCCATAGTCGCTCAACTTCGATTTGCAAGTCCCGGTATTTTGTGATTTTTTCTTGCTGCTTATCTTCAATCCGTGCATCACCAGGTATTGCAATGTCAATGAACCATACTTTTTTCTTTTCAACTACCGTTATGTCAGGTGTGTTGTGGACCAAGTGCCTGTCAGCCTGAATCCTAAAGTCCCACAAGATCTTGAGTTTCTCATTCTCTAGAACTTTCTCAACCTGATGTTCCCAGTGTTACACAGGTGTAACACAGTGTTACACAGAGGTGTTACACAGGTATAACAGGAAGCTCCCATAATAACCCGCACGGCTGCATTCTGGACCAGTTGGAGCCTCCGGGTGCACTCCAAGGGCAGCCCCATGTAGAGGACATTGCAGTAATCCAGTTGAGAGACAATGAGAGTTTGAGATCTAATGGACGCTCTCAATCATCCAGATCATGGTTGTCCCAAAGGTGCTTTTTCTTTGAACTGAAGAAGCTTCTTGGAAGAGAAGAAGCAGTGGGTTTCCAATATTCTTACTACCGGTTCGCCCCACGCATGCCTTCCATGCATGCATCTGGCCTTGAAAACATGCCTAAATAGGATGGCATAGAGCCAGGGTAGGTGGGCGGGGCCCACCTGCGATCTCCGCAACTGATTCACCCAAACCGGTACGAACCAGCTGAATGCCATCTCTGATGAGAAGTGAAACGTCTTCAAGGAAAAACAAAGAAAGTCCAGTTGCCTCTTGAAAAAAGCATTTCTGGAAACATCCAGACCGCGGGAAAATAATCATGTCCCTGTGCATCTCACAACTGCAAGGGGTAGTGGGTGGAAATACTCAAAGATGGTATATGTAAAAAGAAAGCCATCTGTCAAGCGCCGGGGAACTCTGGAGATTCAGGGAGTTCAAAACTGACTATAAAGATTTATTGCAAACTTAAGCTCTCTACAAGAACCTGGCCAACTAACAGTTAAGGGAAATGAGCGGGAGATAAGAAAGGCCTTCAAGTTGGCTGGACTTAGATCTCTTGCAGGTACGCAGGGACTCGTGACTTATGTTGCATTTGCCCCCCTCCCTCGAGTTCAGGCAGGTCATCTCCTACACCCACGCCAACACTGCAGGTACCATGGAGTTGATCCTCTCCTCTACCCAAATAATGGATGATCCAAGAGACCTTATCCCCATATCAAAAGATTCAAGCTGCTGCCGTCATCCGAATTAATCAGAGGAAAACTTCCCAGTGACTTTCCCTAAGTTGTTTTTATTATGTGAGTCGCCCCGAGTCCCATGGGAGAAGGGCGACATATACATTTTAATAATAAATAAAATAAAATAAATAAATAAGTTGAAGATGATCTAAGAGACCTCGCAACTTCCTATTAAAAGATTCAGGCCAGCGGTGAAATCCTTCACAGTTTGCCATCCGTTTGCTGCACACGCATGCATGGTGCACGCCAAACACATGTGGTATGTGTGCATGCACACTGTGCACCAAATGCACACAGCACATGGAAAAAGAAGGCTTAAGAAGGTAAGTAGAACAGCAGGGGGGGGAAACAGCTGTGCTGCGTGATTTAGATTCAGTAGATAGCAGGATTTCCAGCTTACTAGCGAATATAAATCGTGCGGCACAATTGATTGTCAGAAATACCAGTTCAGACGAACTGGTAGCATATTTTTTCTTTTTTTACTACTGGTTCATGCGAATCAATGCAAACCGGTAGCATTTCACCCCTGATTCAGGCTCTGATGATGTACGTACAGGTGGTTCTACTCAAAGGGTTAAATGCCTTTTTTTGAAAATGCTCACGGACTAAATTAGCTTCTGCATCACGCGAAGACATGACTGTTAGATACTTTTTTTTTTCCTTCCTTCAATAAATGAAGCATTCTACGGACCGCGGCCCCCTCTACACCTCCATCCTGCCCAATTATTCTCTTGCAAATGTTAAATGCGTTTTGCCAAAAAACCTCCTGCTCCCTTTTTCCCGGAGAATAATACTTACTCCCGCTGTGACGCTGGCATGGCATATTTTAAATAGAAACAGAAACAATTAAGAAAATAGTTAATTGCTTGGAGAAAGAGAAGGGGAAGAGGGGGTGGGGAGAAAAAAACACCAGCCAAGGAGAGAAGCAAACCATCAGACTCCTGGAGTGTGTGCAAGTTAGCTCCTTCCCCCCTTCCTCCCCCTCCCGAAACTTACTCCAAAGCAACAACAAACAATGTCTTTGGTTTTGACAAGACCCCCCCCCCCCCTCCCATCTGTTTGTTTTCATTAATTTTAATCAATTTTTAAAAGAACACAAATAATACAGCCAAGCAGGCCCGGCAGTAAATTTCCAATTTTCTAAAAATGGCTCTGCTGGAGAAATTGAAAATTCTCGTCTCCAACCCAGGCAGGATAATGTGAATAATTTGGGCCTGATCTCAGTTGGGTGTTGGAAGGGGGGGAGCGAGCGAGCGAGCGTGTCCGTGTGTGTCCGTGTGATAGCAGCAATACAGAAAGGTTTGATCCGGTGCTAACTGCACAAACAGGCTGCTGTGATGTTTCGCGGCCGACATTGAAATTTGGATAGAAGGACAGTTTGCG
>CM075968.1:8133810-8151310 GCA_038048745.1 Coluber constrictor foxii
TTCGGTTATTTGTAAAAAAAATAATAAAAAAAATAAAGGTGGGATACAAACAAATAAACAGACAAATAAATAAACAAATAACACAATTGCCCCAAAACAAACGAGCTGTTTCGTAGGACGAAAGACAAGCGCTAACTTTAAAATCAATGGATCCCAATGACGATGCTTGTCAAAAATGTTTAAAAAAACCTGATCCTTTACCGATGTGATCAATTCACCAAAAGGCTCTCAGGAAGAATTACATTTTCAAACTTCACTGTATGAAATTGGGAGGCAGGAATGGCATTGCGGGCTAAAGGGGAAGATTGCTTGTATTTAAGAAAGGCCCGGAAGGAAGTCTTTAATTCAGAATGCATTGTGTCTTTCTTTCTTTCTTTCTTTCTTTCTTTCTTTCTTTCTTTCTTTCTTTCTTTCTTTCTTTCTTTCTTTCTTTCTTTTCTTTTCTTTTCTTTTCTTTTCTTTTCTTTTCTTTTCTTTTTTCTTTTTTAAAGTTTTTTATTTTTATTTCTCATAAACACATTTACATGTATAGTTATTTCCATCATTTTTCATTCATCTTTTCTTTTAACTTTCATTTTTCATTTTTACTTTTTTTGGGCTGCTCTTTTACCCTTTACCTTAACCCCAACCTTTCTTCTTCTCCTCTCCTTCTCTTCCTTCCTGTTTCTCCTCCTACTTCCTTCATTCTTCCTCTCCTTCTCTTTCCTCCTTCCCTTTCTCTTCCTGAACTTCTCTCTTCTTCCCTCCTTCTAACCTTCTCCTCTGCTTCTCTTTCCCCTCCCTTTTCTTCCTCTCCTTTTCCCTTTCTTCTCTTCCTTCCTCTCTCTCCTCCTACTTCCTTCATTCTTCCTCTCCTTCTCTTTCCTCCTTCCTTTTCTCTTCCTGCACTCCTCTCTTCTTCCCTCCTTCTAACCTTCTCCTCTGCTTCTCTTTCCCCTCCTTTTCTTCCTCTCCTTTACACTTTCTTTTTTCTCCTCGAGCGGCCCCGATTTTCTAATTACATTTATTTTCATTTCAATTTCTTATTCAACTATTATTTATTTTTACTTTTCCCTTGGGCTGCAGCCTGCAGACACTTCCTCCCCCTTTGCCAGACAGGATGTTTTTAAAGGCAGATGGAAATGGGGAGGAGAGGGGAAAGGGAGGGCAGGGTGGGGAAAAAAAGAATCACCCCAGCAAAAACAGGTGGGATAAAATCTTGAAGAAAGCTGGGTAACTTTTTTGAACTTCATGTCTCTTTGCTTGCTCACCTTGGACTAATACCGATTGGCCTCTGGCTGGCAAGATTTCTAGCAGGCTCTGATAAGAACCCACTTAAGAAAGCGTTCCTTACAGGTATTTTGGTTGATCCTTTTATCTGGGAACTCCCTGGATTAAAACAGGGTCTTTCTGGGTGGGATCAAATGCTGACTTCCAGAAGAGTCCGCCTCAGATATGAGGTGGTGGAAGTGGATAATCGAAGGAGGTGGTTTCTAATGCTGCATGAGGGAAAATATCTTCTTCTTCTTCTTCTTCTTCTTCTTCTTCTTCTTCTTCTTCTTCTTCTTCTTCTTCTTCTTCTTCTTCTTCTTCTTCTTCTTCTTCTTCTTCTTCTTCTTCTTCTTCTTCTTCTTCTTCCTCCTCCTCCTCCTCCTCCTCCTCCTCCTCCTCCTCCTCCTCCTCCTCCATCTCATTCTGCATCTCCTTGTCTTGTTCCTGTCCTTCTCATTCTGCATCTCCTTGTCCTTGTCCTTGTCCTTCTCCTTGTCCTTGTCCTTCCCCTTTCTTGCTCATTATCTAGCTCCTCCTCCTCCCTTCCACTATCCTCCTCCTCCTCCTCCTTCTCCTCCTCCTCCTCCTCCTCCTCCTATCATTCCTTCCTCTTCTAGTTGTCCCCTATCTTTCATCCTCCTCCTTCCCCTTCTAGTTCTCCTCTATCTATCCACCTTCTCCTCCACCACCACCTACCTTCCATCACTTCTTCTCCTTCTAGTCCTCCCCTATCTTTCATCCTCCTCCTCCCTTCCATCCCTCCTTCCCCTTCTCGTTCTCCTTTATCTTTCATCCTTCTCTTTCTCCCTTCCATCCCTCCTTCCCTTTCTAGTTCTCCTCTATCTATCCACCTTCTCCTCCTCCTCCCTTCCATCACTCCTTCTCCTTCTAGTTATCCTCTATTTTTACTCCTCCTCTTCCTCTTCCTCTTCCTCCTCCTCCACCCAAACCCCCTTCTCTTCTAATACTGATGATAGTCCCTAGTTGGATCATGAAACATCTTCAAGAACACCACCAAGCTCAGCGACTCCCACGGTTTCACCCTGAGCTACAAATCTCTCAAAAAACTAGCATCCTTATGTTTCCAGAATGTCACCTTCATCCGTCCTTCATCTCGAACACGCTCTCTTCTTCTGAATTTCCCCCATGTCCGCATTTTCAAGGATTTAAATATGCATTCCCGGGCAGCAATAAAACACTATGAAAAAGCAAGCTTGATTCCAGCCAATATCTTCTCAGTAGGGATGAATAAGGAACTCAATCCATCAGGAATTAGATATGAATTTATCAGCGCTGGACCTGTCAAATATATTAGGGATCCAGGAGGAGATGGGTTTCTTGGAAACTACACTTCTCAGAATTTTGCACTATAATGATGACTATTTTTTAAAAGCTCTCCTTAAAATAGAATGCATTAAAAGGAAAAAAATAATACTTACAGAAATGCATGTTTTAGAGAAAAGTATAGAGAGAGGCACGTGAGCTTAGAAAAGCATGAAATGTGCCTGCGTAGAAAAATACATAGGGGGGGAAAAAATCATACATTTTCCCTGAAAGGCTCGGCAAAATACCACTTTATAATGCCTTGGTAAGACCACACTTGGAATATTGCATCCAATTTTGGTCACTAGGATATAAAAAAAGATGTCGAAAGACTCTAGAAAGAGTGCAGAGAAGAGCAAGCAAGAGGATGAGGGGGCTGGAGGCTAAAAGATATGAAGAACGGTTGCAGGAATTGGGTATCTCTGGTTTAATGAAAAGACGGACTAGGGATGACATGATAGCAGTCTTCCAATATCTCAGGGGCTGCCACAAAGAAGAGGGGGCTCAACCTCTTCTCCAAAGCAGCGGTCACCAACTGGTGGTCCACAAGAAAATTTTGGTGGTCCGCAGGAAAATTATTTGCATTTTTTATATTGCACTAAATCAGAGGTCCTCAAACTACGGCCCCTGGGACAGATACATGCAATGAATGTTTGTGCTGCTGCAGAGAGTCTCCCCCTTCGGGGTCTTTTTGTGTGGGTCGGAGGGGGGCAGAAATTCTGACTTGGGGTCTGCTTCAGCCTCCTGGTGTGGGGCTTTGGGCGAAGGCTGGAGGGAAGCACTGCTGGTGGCAAAGAGCCAGAGGACTTAATTCCAGTGGGACTTCATCATGGCCTGGAACTGGCTGACCATCTCAGCCCGCTGAGCCTCCAGATGCCGGTACCTGGCCTTGCACTCCTGCAAGTCTTCCCTCTGCTTGGAAAGCCTATACTCCTAGTCCTCAGTGAGGTGGTTCTGCTGAGCCTCCTTCTCGGCCAGATCCAATTTGAGCTGAGCCAGCTGCTTTGCCAACTCTTTCTCGTGGTGGCTGCTTAGCTCCAACAACTGCTTCCTGTTGGGGCCCTAAGAAGCCTGGGCGGGGAGGAGAGGAGTGGCTGGGAGGGGAGGGGTGAGTAGAGGCCAGCAAGGCACCCCTCGATGTGAGTGACATCGAGTTGGCCATCAAGTTGGCCACGCCCACCCAGTCACATGCCCACCCAGCCGGTCATGAGGCAGATCATATTAGTGGTCAACAGGATTTAAAATGATAAATTTAGTGGTCCCTGAGGTCCGAAAGGTTGAGGATGCCTGCTCCAAAGCACCAGAAGGCAGAACAAGAAGGCACAAATGGAAACTAATCAAGGAGAGAAGCAACCTGGAATCAAGGAGAAATTTCCTGACAGTTAGAGCAATTAAATCAGTGGAACTCCTTGCCTCCAGAAGTTGTGAATGGTCCAACACTGGGAGTTTTTAAGAAGAGATGGGATAACCATTGGTCTGAAGTGGTGTAGGGTTTTACTGCCTAAGCAGGGGGTTGGACTAGAAGACCTCCAAGGTCCCTTCCAACTCTTGTTATTCTAATTATAATTCTAAAGGTATCATTGCGGCATGTAAACTGTTCCAAGTAAAGAACAGTTGTTTGCAATAGCTTCCATCCTGCAACGATTTTTATTGTTGGAGGCACTGTCAACCAGATGTTTAGGTTGGATTTGGCAATTTATTGTTTGTTTGTTTGTTTATTTTAATTTGATTTATATGCTGACCTTCTCCGGAGACTCAGGGCGGCTTACAATGCGTTAAGCAACAGCCTTCATACTTTTGTATATTTTATACAAAGTCAGTTTATTGCCCCCACAAACTGGGTCCTCAATTTACCTACCTTAGAAATGATGGAAGGCTTGAGTCAACCTTGAGCCTGGTGAGATTCGAACTTACAGTAATTGCAGACAGCTGGGTTTTAATTAGGTTGCTTTAGTCTGCAGAGCTATCCAGGCTCCTTTTGGTTCAATGTATTGGTTCAATTTATATGCCGCCCTTCTCCGGAGACTCAGAGCGGCTTACAATGCGTTAAGCAAGAGCCTTCATACTTTTGTATATACCTGCTTAGTAGGGCTTTCGGCCCCCCGTAAGTGGTGTTGTTTTTAATACAACGTCAGCTTATTGCCCCCACAGTCCGGGGGCAATGGTGGATCTCAGATTATTACTTGGGCTACATGGTCAATACATTTTTGTAAGTTTTTAAGAAGGAACTGGACAACCATTTGTCTGGAATGATATAGAGTTTACTGCCTGCGCAGGGGGTTGGACTAGAAGCCCTCCCAAGGTCCCTCCCAATTTTTATTCTGCAGATTGTCTCCAGAAGCTGTGGATACTCCATCACTGGAGGTTCATAAGAAGAGATGTGAAACGGTATGAGGTCTTCTGCATGAGCCGGGGGTTAGACTAGAAGATCTCCAAGGACCCTTTCAACTCTGTTATTCTGTTAAAATTTTTCAGCAATATTAATCGGAAATGGGGCCGGTTGCATCTCGTCATCAGAAAAAAAATGAGAAGTTTGGGGAAAACAAAATCGACAGAACCCGCCCACTCCTAATGATCACCTCAAGCTGGTGTTCAGTTTTTCGCTGTAGTTTTATGACCGCGTCATAAACCCCACCGCAGCCCCTTTTGCAACTGCATGGTTAAAAAATTAAAATAAGAATAAAAGTTGAGCTGGGAATGAAGGATGCCGGGTCCATTGGTGTCACTCGGGAAGATTCAAACGGGATGCCGCTTTTGACCTATCCGAGCCAGCTCAAAGGTCCGCGAAGATTATTATCGTAATGTTTTAATTTCTCCCCACCGTGTACAACTCACCCTTTTAGATCCCCCAAAGACAGGTGTTGAAATGCACACGCATGTGTGCGAACAAATGGTATTTTATAACCCACTCTGTTTTATTGCTAATTACTCAAATCTCCAGATACCCTCCTTAGAGTGAGAGCAGTTGTATGTGTGTGTTTTTTTAAATGATGTTTGCTCAGAAGTGACAAGGGAGCCTTCGGCATCTCTCTCTCTCTGTCTCTCTCTCTCTCTTCCTTCTCTCTCTCTTCCTTCTCTCACTGTCTCTCTTCTCGCTCTTTCTCTTTCTCCCCTCTCTGTCTGTCTCTCATCCTCTCTATCTCTCTTTTCTCTCTCTCTTCCTTCTCTCTCTCTTTCTTCTCTCTCTCTCTATCCCTCCCTTTCTCCCTTTTTTTCTTCCTTCTCTCTCTGTCTCTTCATTCTCTCTTTCTCTCTTTCTCTCTCTTCCTTCTTTCTCTCTCTTCCTTCTCTTGCTGTCTCTCTTCTCTCTCTCTCTCTTTCTCCCCTTTCTGTCTCTCTCTCTCTTTCTTCCCTCTCTGTTTGTCTCTCTTCTCTCTCTCTCTCTCTTTCTCCCCTCTCTGTCTGTCTCTCTTCTCTTTCTCTCTCTTTCTTCCCTCTCTGTTTGTCTCTCTTCTCTCTCTCTCTCTCTCTTTCTCCCCTCTGTCCATCTCTCTTCTCTTTCTCTCTCTTTCTTCCCTCTCTGTTTGTCTCTCTTCTCTCTCTCTCTCTCTCTCTTTCTCTCCTCTCTGTCTGTCTCTCTTCTCTTTCTATCTCTTTCTTCTCTCTCTCCCTTCTCTCTTTTCCTTCTCTCTCTTCCTTCTCTCACTGTCTCTCTTCTCTCTCTCTCTCCCCTCTGTCTGTCTCTCTCTACTCTCTCTGTCTCTCTTTCTCTCCTGTTTCTCTCTCTTCCTTCTCTCTCTCTCTTCCTTCTCTTGCTCTCTCTCTTCTCTCTCTCTCTCTCTTCCTCCCTCCCTCCACCGCTATCACTGCTGCCTCTATCAGTCCAGTCAATTTTACCTTCCAGCTTGCACAAATTTGTTTTATACACCCGTCTGCTTAGCCTTCCTGGTTAAGTAAGTGGCATTTGCAACCCTAAGTGGGCAAACAGCATGGGAATGGATGTCTCCTGCGTGGTGAAGGGCTTGGATTTATGGGTGTGAACAAAGGAGAACCTACGTTTGGTTGTTGTCACTCAAGGCAACAAGGTTAGCCCGTAAGAATTCAAGGCTGAAAAATGGAAGGGGGAATCAGCAGTTGTAGCTAAAGCAACACTTTCGAGCCCACAAGGATTTGCAGAATGCCTTGGGTGGGCTCTAGTCATGGGAAATGGCAAATGCAATGCCATGATCTCCCTTGAACAGACGGTGGGGTCCTTGGTGCTCTCTGCGCTTAGTGGTTTTTCTTGCAGGCATTTCAATATCCAAGGAGTAACATCGTTAATGCTGGAAGGATGTGGGGTTTATGGAGAGGAAGAGGAGGAGGAGGAGATGGGCCTTCATAACAATTGAGGACAATTAACCAGCGGAACTGCTTGCCACCAGAAGTTGTGGGGGTTTTTCAAAAAGAAATTGGACAACATTTGCCTGAAATGATACAGGGTCTTGCTTAAGCAAGAGGCTGGACTAGAAGATCTCCAAGGTCCCGTCCAGCTGTATTTCGATTCTGATCCTGCATATATTCATTTGTGTACAATTCCTTGAATTCTTCCCATCGGGGCTGCTCTGAGTTTGGGATAAATCTACATCAGATTTATGTATGTATGTATGTATGCCTGTGCAAGGCTCTGCGTAGCTAACAATCAGAAATACCCCAGGGAACCAAACGGCCCCCCCCCCCCCCCGTAGCAATAAAATATTTTCTCCATATCTTTTTCCCATCTGTTCGGCCCAAATCGTATACATTTCCCAAGCAGACAATCACCCTAAAACGTTGATGTGCGCTGTGCAAGTAATTATGGCTTATAAGAAACATGTACTTCCTGGTTGCTAAGGACATCCAATGGAAATTTCTCTTGCAACAGGTTTCCCCCCCTCCCCCATCTTTCTCTCTAAAAATAGAACATTTACGGCAAGGAAGAGACGAAACAAATATATTGATTTTTAGGACCACACCTGGGCAGGTAGACCAACCCTACTGTAAGATGTGGTGGCTCAGTAGCTAAGATGCTGAGCTTGTTGATCGAAAAGTCGGCAGTTCAACGGTTCGAATCCCTAGCGCCGCGTAATGGGGTGAGCTCCCGTTCCTTGTCCCAGCTTCTGCCAACCTAGCAGTTCGAAAGCAGGTAAAAAATGCAAGTAGAAAAATAGGAACCACCTTTGGTGGGAAGGGAACAGCGTTCCGTGCACCTTTGGCATTGAGTCATGCCGGCCACATGACCACAGAGACGTCTTCGGACAGCGCCGGTTCTTCGGCTTTGAAACGGAGCACCGCTCCCTAGAGTCGGGAACGACATAGCACATATGTGCGAGGGGAACCTTTACCTTTACCTTACTGTCAGATGAAATGGAGCTGTAGGTTTTGGCAGCCAGACAAGGCCTCCAAAGGGATGAAAATCCATGCCAGGCCAATAGGAGGAAGGGAGAGGAGCAGGTGGAGGAGACGGATAGAAAAAATAAATCTATTCGCCGCGGAGCGAATACCATTCCGTGTGAATCTGCTGGCTGTCGGTAGTCACCTGGGGCTGCCCAGCGAGCCAGACAGTGGTTCACCAGTCCGATCCTTTCTCATTTTCTACTCGTTGCCATGAGAACCTCTTCTTGGAGTGTATGGAGGGAAAGAAGCATTAAGCGGCCTATGCGTGTGCACGAACGTGTAACTGACAAAGCTGGGTATGTCTTCTTCTTCTTCTTCTTTTTTTTTTAAAAAAAAGGATGCCTGCAGATGCATGTTGGTTCCAGGGGTGGGTTCTATTTATCTTCACTACGATTCGCAACGGGACCACACATGCTTCTGCACAGAAGCTTCCTGATGACGTCAGAGTCGGTGGGCGGAGCCTCCTGCCTGTTTTACTACCGGTTCTATAGAACCGGTCTGAACCGGGGCAACCCACCACTGGTTGATTCAGGTAGTAAGGGACTTATGTAGCTTGCAGAAAAGGAGATGCCTAGTTCCTCTTTTCCTATGTGAGAAGTTTGAGGGAATAACAGAATAACAGAGTTGGAAAGGAACTTGTAGGTTATTCAAGCCCCTGCCCAAGCACCATTTCTGACAGATGGCAACCCACTCTCTTTTTGAAAGCTTCCAGTGATGAAGCTCCCACAATTTCTGAAGCCAAGCTGTTCCAGAAGTGGGTTTCAGCAGGTTCTGACCAGTTCTGGAGAACCGGTAGCAGAAATTTTGAGTAGTTCAGAGATCTCTAACTGGCCGCTCCCACATCTATTCTCTGCCTCCCGAGTCCCAGCTGATCGGGAGGAAATGGGGATTTTGCAGTAACCTTCCCCTGGAATGGGGTGGGAATGGAGACCGGTAGTAAAAAAATTTGAAACCCACCACTGAGCTGTTCTACGGGTTGATTGTTCTCAGATTCAGAAAATTTTTCCTTATTTCCAGGTTGAATCTCTCCTTGTTCATTTTCCATCCATTATTCCTTGTCTGGCCTTCAGGTGCTTTGGAAAATAGGTTGACCCCTTCCTCTCTGTTGCAGACCCTCAAATATTGGAACATTGCTGTCATGTCTCCCCTGGTCTTTCTTTTCACTAGACTAGCAATGCCCAGTTCTTGCAACCGTTCTTCATATGTTTTAACCTCTTGTTCCCTAATCATCCTGGTTGATCTTCTCTGCACTTTTTCTAGAGTCTCCACATCTTTTTTATAGTGTGGTGACCAAAACTGGATGCAGTACTCTAGGTATGGTTTTACTAAGGCTTTATAGCACCTCTCTTGATCTTGACTGAATCCCTCTGTTAATGCAATTTAGGATTGCGCTGGCTGAGGATGTGAAGGTCCAGAGAACCAGAGAAAACCCAAGGATGACCATGGCCATGGAGAAGACAGAGAGGAAAGGTGGAGTGAAGAAGAGAAGGGAACATACAAGGAAGAAAGGAAACTGCAGAGAAACACGGAGTGATTAAATGAATTGGGGGGCCACCAGGAGATGGGATGGACCACAACATTGGATGTCTCTCATCAGAAATGACTTCCGTTTAACAACTGTGTATGTGTGCAAAAGAGTAGGCAGAGCCCTGAGCTTTGGCTTGGACTAGTCATGACTGGTAGAGTTTGCAAAGCCTCCAAAAGCATATTACAAGCCAGGGTGAGGGGGTTTCCTGTTGTAACTCACCTTAACAGCCTCTCCAGCGAGAAGGATCACTCGTGAGAGGCGAGATTGAAAAAAGCGAATAAGTAACAGGTTTTTCCGCGGGAGCAAATTGGCATAATACAGTTGGCAGCAATATGCAAAGTCTCTTGTTGCCTGTCAAGAATTCATTCCCACCTGCAAACATTAATCTGGAATTGGATGCATTCAAAAAAAGAACATGATTTAGAAACTATAAACAAGTGTGTATTGTTAGTATGCATACATTGGAAGTCTTCCTTCCTTCCTTCCTTCCATCTGTCCCTCCTTCCTCCCTCCCTCCCTTTCCCTTTCCCTTTTCCTTCCTTCCTTCCTTCCTTCCTTCCTTCCTTCCTTCCTTCCTTCCTTCCTTCCTTCCTTCCTTCCTTCCTTCCTTCCTTCCTTCCTTCCTTCTTTCTCCTCCATCTATTTTAGGAAGGGAAGATTTCAAAAGTCCTGAACTAGGTAATGTAATCTACAAATCTTCCTTATTTTCTTTCTCCCTTCCCTTCCCTTCCCTTCCCTTCCCTTCCCTTCCCTTCCCTTCCCTTCCCTTCCCTTCCCTTCCCTTCCCTTCCCTTCCCTTCCCTTCTCTTCCCTTTCCCTTTCTTTCCCCTTTCCTTTCCCTTCCCTCCTTCCTTTCCTTTCTTTTCCTTTCCTTTCCTTTCCCTCTCCTCTCCTCTCCTTCCCTTCCCTTTCCCTTCTCTTCCTTTCTCTTTATTTAATTATGCCCGAGAACCATTTCTTCTCCCTCACATTAAATGATTATTTTTTTAAAAATGCAGAAAGTAATTTTTAGCTTCCGAAGAACTGAAGAAGTTTCTCAGATGACAAGCAAAACATCTTCAAGGAAAAAACAAAGTCCAGTTGCCTCTTGAGAAAGCACCTTCGGGACAACCATGACCTCGATGACTAAGAGTCTCCATAGACTTTTAGCTCAGCCCTTCCTGAGACCCCTTTGTCTCCCATCTCTCTCTTTCTACATGGAAAGAGCATCTCAACGATAAATACTTTTGAAGGCTCTCGGAGAATCATCAAGAGAGATAAATAAGCTGAAGACTCTTTGGTCGCGTGGATTGTCACCTGCAAACTGAAATGGTACGCACCTGTCCAGGTAGGGTTTTGATGGGGCTCTCAAACCCCAACCAAATCCTTCCAACCTCACTTTTCTCTTGCCGCTTCTCTCCTAGATTAAACTCCTCTTCAAATAACATTTCCAAACTCACCTGCTGCGGCTTAATACCTCTCCTTCCCTAATATTTCTCTCGGCTTTGCGTGTACATATACCGCTCCCTTGGGTAATTTCTTTTTCTAGGTAGGCCTTGTTGATATTTTTTTTTTCTCCCCAAGAACATGCCATCCT
The DNA here is from genome assembly GCA_038048745.1 of Coluber constrictor foxii. Taxonomy (NCBI): domain Eukaryota; kingdom Metazoa; phylum Chordata; class Lepidosauria; order Squamata; family Colubridae; genus Coluber; species Coluber constrictor. The sequence goes on from CM075968.1 coordinate 8,144,841, forward strand.
CACTAACATCACTCTGCCCTGCTGGATGCTCAGCACGAAATCGAATCATTAATAGAAGACAGGCCTTGCCTCACTCCTCTTCCCTCAGTTGGCTTTCCAGTTGGTTATCTTGGCTTTTTTCTCGGGCTAAATTGCATCTCTGCAGGCTTGAAACAAAAACTGCTTTTCTGTTCGTTTCCTCTCCATCTTGTGCCGGAGTTGAGGATGAATTACACTAGAATATTGCATCCAGTTTTGGTCACCACACTGTAAAAATGATGTGAAGACTCTAGAAAGCGTGCAGAGAAGAACAACAAAGAGGATTAGGGGGCCAAACGGTTGCAGGAACTGGGCCTGGCTAGTCTAGTGAAGAGAAGGACCAGGGGAGACAGGATAACATCTTCCAATACTTGAGGGGCTGCCACAGAGAGGAGGAAGGGGGTCAAGCTATTCTCCAAAGCACCAGGCAGCCAGTCAAGGAATAATGGATGGAAACTGAGCAAGGAGAGATTCAAAATTTCAATAAGGAGAAATGTTTTGACAGTGGGAACAATCAACCCATGGAACAGAAGTTGCCTTCAAAAGTTGTGGGAGCTTCATCATTGGAAGCTTTCAAGAAGAGACTGGACTGCCCTCTGTCAGAAATGGTGTAGGGTCTCCTGCTTGGATGGGGTGTTGGACTCAGCAGTGAAATCCCCCCCCCTTTACCAGTTCTATCTGGTTCACCAAACAGATAGCACTGGCGGCTGGAGATGGGACGTCATTACCTCCCATTTTTTTACCATCTGTGCATGCTCCCGTGTACTCCCATTCCCAAACCAGCAGTGAAGGTAAGTGGATTTCACTACTGGTTGGACTAGATGACCTATAAGGTCTCTTCCAACTCTGGTTTTTTTTAAAAAAATTGATTTATATGCCTCCCTTCTCTGGAGACTCAGGGCGGCTTACAATGCGTGAAGCAATAGCCTTCATACTTTTGTATATTTATACAAAGTCAGCTTATTGCCCCCACAAACTGGGTCCTCATTTTACCCACCTTAGAAAGGATGGAAGGCTGAATTGACCTTGAGCCTGGGGAGATTCGAACTTACAGTAATTGCAGACAGCTGAATGTTCTCCTTCCTTCTTTCCTTCTTTCCTTCCTTCCTTCCTTCCTTCCTCTTTCTTTCTTTCCTTCTTTCCTTCCTTCCTTCCTTCCTTCCTTCCTTCCTTCCTTCCTTCCTTCCTTCCTTCCTTCCTTTTTTAAATTTGATTTATATGCCGCCCTTCTCCGGAGACTCAGGGCGGCTTACAAGGCGTTAAGCAACAGCCTTCATACTTTTGTATATTTACACAAAGTCAGCTTATTGCCCCCACAAACTGGATCCTCAATTGACCTACCTTAGAAAGGATGGAAGGCTGAGTCGACCTTGAGCCTGGGGAGATTCGAACTTACAGTAATTGCAGACAGCTGAATGTTAATTACGGTGCTATGGTGAGCTATCCAGGCTCCTGTTAATCTGTATCCATAGTCGTGACAGGCCCATTGCTGAGAGCCTATATGAAAGCGAGGCAAAAATGAGGGGAGAAATAACGTTCTAATCAAGTTTCTCTCTATTCCAGCAGAGAGAAATTCCCTGAAGATGGGCTCCGGCATGAATCCGAAAGGGTAAATCTCTAGTTCCGGTAACCGACACAAATTCAGACGCTGGGTTGTTATCCATGGTGTGTTCCAAGACCTTAAACATAGCGCTCATGTTTTATTTATTTGTTTATTTGAAACATTTATGTAGCCAGCCGTCTTCTAGCCAACTCTGCCATGTTCTTGGAAGAGCCAACATCAGCTGCAAAACTAATAATTGCAGTCTCCCACTAATGCTAAATGTAGAATGGAAAATAGAATAGAATAACAGGGTTGGGAGGGGCTTTGGAGATCTTCTAGTCCAACCCCCTGCTCAGGCAGGAAACCCTATTTTTTATAGCGTGGTGACCAAAACTGGATGCGGTATTCTAGATGTGGTCTTACTATGGCTTTATAGAGTGGCATTAGTACTTTGTACAATCCTAATTCTTTATTCTCAATGATTTCCAGGATTGAGTGCATAAAAGCTTATTCATGCTTTGAGAAAATATAGAAAATATTGATAACTTTCCAAAAGTGTTAGGGGGAAAAGGGTACCCATTTGACTCTATTTAAATCTCTATTTTGGCAATAAATTTATTCTTAGCAATTGAGTTTGTTTGTTTATTTATTTATTTATTGGTTCGATTTATATGCCGCCCTTCTCTGGAGACTCAGGGAGGCTTACAATGCGTTAAGCAATAGCCTTCATACTTTTGTATATACCTGCTTAGTAGGGCTTTCGGGCCCCCCTAAGCGGTGTTCTTTTTTATACAAAGTCAGCTTATTGCCCCCACAATCCGGGTCCTCCTTTTACCTACCTCGGAAGGATGGAAGGCTGAGTCAACCTTGAGCCTGGTGAGATTCGAACTTGCAGTAATTGCAGGCAGCTGGCAGCTAAGTGCTATTTAACAGCGCTTTAGTCCACTGCTCCACCAGGCTCCTTATGTGATGCTGTAAGCCAAACAGAGTGTCAGAACCAACCCAGCCCGATTCTGGTTTCTTTGGCAAACCATATTTATGCAACCCATGGTCTAGATCAGTGGTCACCAACTAGTGGTCTCTGGACTATTGGTGGTCTACAAGAAATGTTTAGTGATCCGCAGAAAAATTATTTGCATTTTTTATATTGCACTAAATCAGGGGTCCTCAAACTACGGCCCCTGGGCAGGATACATGCAATGAATGTTTGTGTTGCTGCAGAGAGTCTCCCCCTTCGGGGTCTTTTTGTGTGGGGCAGAGGGGGGCAGAAATTCTGACGGGGTCTGCTTCAGCCTCCCGGTGTGGGGCTTTGGGAGAAGGCTGGAGAGAAGCACCGCTAGTGGCGAAGAGCCAGAGGGCCTCGTTCCAGTGGGACTGCCTCTTGGCCTGGAACTGGTTGTCCATCTCAACCCACTGAGCCTCCAGGTGCCGGTCCCTGTCCTTGCACTCCCTCAGGTCTTCCCTCTGCTTGGAAAGCCTATGCTCCTAGTCCTCAGTGAGGTGCTTCTGCTGAGCCTCCTTCTCGGCCAGGTCCAATTTGAATTGAGCTCTTTTGCCAACTCTTTCTTGTGGTGGCTGCTTAGCTCCAACAACTGATTCCTGTTGGGGCCCTAAGGAGCCCTGGAGGACAAGCGAGGAGTGGCTGGGAGGGGAGGGGCAAATAGAGGCTGGCGATTGATGCGAGTGACATTGAGCTGACCACACCCACCCAGTCACATGACCACTAGCCACACCCACCCAGGCGGTCACGAGGCAGATCATATTAGTGGTCCACGAGATTTAAAGTTATGAATTTAGTGGTCCCTGAGGTCCAAAAGGTTGGGGACCCGTGGTCTAGATCGAACACTATCACAGATCAGGTGTCAGCGGAGGTGGGGAAAGGAGAAATAAAATCTTGAAATTGAAAGAAAGCCTCGGGCAGCCCTAACCTGCTGTATCAGGTGGTGGTGTTTTTTCCCCCCCAACAGACGATCCCATGCGCCATTCCACCGAGAGTTGGGATTTAAGCAATAATTGGAATGAGAATTAATGATCTGTTAGGAATTTATTAACAGCAGGCTGTTTTTTCATTGCAGTGTGTTTTAAAGGGGGGGGCAGGGGAGTGAGTGCCATGGTTAGCTAGCACAGGGTTGTTTTTTTTAAAAAAATGCTGAGTTAGCAATTTCATAATGTCTGGAAGAGGCCAGTTCCAGGGTAAGTATTTGAGGGCAACTCTGCAGTTCTAACATCTCTGGAAGTCACTGGGTAAACCTTTGCGCTGCGTCATAAATTACCGGTTAGTTATTCCTTGGTTATTTAGCCATTAACAGTGTCATTAGTTCCACTTAATGTCAACCCTTGCCAACGTATTTCCTGTTAAGCTGTAAATATCATAGCTGGATTTAGAATTTGAGGGCGGGTTTGAGGAGGGGGCAAGAGGAGGATTTTACTCGTGGGTTTGCTAAACGCTGCCTTGCCGTTGTTGAAATGTTTCTCTCCCTATTCCCCCCCCCACCTGAAATAAAATGACCCTGTTTTTCTCCCTCGTTCTCAGAGCATCAGAGAAGGTCTTTGGGGTTTCTTTCGTTGGTGTTTCTTAGATCATCAATCTTGGAGAGAGAGAGAGAGAGAGAGAGAGAGAGAGAGAGAGAGAGAGAGAGAGAGAGAGAGAGAGAAGATATAAAGATGGTGATAGATAGAGTGATAGATAGACAGACAGATGGTGATAGATAGATGATAGATAGATAGATAGATAGATAGATAGATAGATAGATAGATAGATAGATAGATAGATAGATAGATAGATAGATAGATAGATGATAGATAGACAGACAGACAGACAGATAGACAGATGAGAGATGAGAGAGAGAGAGGATAGATATAAAGATGGTGATAGATAGAGTAATAGATAGATAGACAGACAGACAGATAGATAGACAGACAGATGGTGATAGATGGAGAATGATGATGATGATAGCTAGATAGCTAGATAGAAAGAAAGAAAGATGGTGATAGAAAGAAAGAAAGAAAGAAAGAAAGAAAGAAAGAAAGAAAGAAAGAAAGAAAGAAAGAAAGAAAGTAAGTTGGTGATAGATAGGTAGGTGAGTAGGTAGATAGATGAGAGATGAAAGAGAGAGATGATAGATATAGAGAAAGATGGTGATAGATAGAGATAGATAGATAGATAGATAGATAGATAGATAGATAGATAGATAGATGATAGATTGGTAGTGATAGAGATATAGTGATCAATAGATAGTCAGATAGATGATACATATAGAGATGATGATGATAGACAGTCAGATAGATATAGAGTTGATGGAGATAGATGGATAGATGGATAGATGGATGGATAGATGATAGACAGACAGACAGACATGTTGTTGTTAGTCACGAAGTTGTGTCCGACCCATCGCGACCCCCATGGACAACGTTCCTCCATGCTTTCCTGTCCTCTACCATCCCCTGGAGTCTATTTAATCTCACGCCAACTGCTTCAGTAACTCCATCCAGCCACCTCATTCTCTGTCGTCCCCATTCTTCTTTTGAATAGATAGATATAGTGATAGATATAGAGAAAGATGGTGATAGATAGATGAGAGAGAGAGAGATCATAGATAGAGATATTTTCATCACACATGTTTTTTCCTCCATTTGAAAAAGGTCTCACGTAATTATTTTCTCGAGAAGCCTTTCTCTTAAAGTTCATGGCATCATATTTTTTTGGCTGTTAAATATTGTTGAACTTTTCCTACAGCTTTAATTACATTTGTCCTACTGCTGTAGAATGTTGGGAAATGACCGCAAACCAATACATTATTTATCTGTATTGACAATCTGACATGATAATTCTACAGCACTCTTGTGTCTTCTAATCTAATTCCCTCCCCTCCCCCCCCCCCACATTTAATAGAGATAAATTTAATCTCTGCTAAATCTGTAAAATGAAGAGTGTCAAGAGAGAAAAGAATTTTCTTAGTGGTAATAAAATTGTGCTTAAATCAAGACTTGTCAATCCGATCACTGTGGCTTGCAGTCTTCCATATTGTTTAAAATATAGCTATATGTTCAGGTGACCGACATATCCCAGCTACTAAATTTACCAATGTTTAAGTTTTGTACAGCAGAAAAGAAAAATCATTGGTTAGCCAAATAGGGTAGACTTGAAGATTAGGCTACGATATCATAAAGGAAGATTAAAATTTAATCTGCCAAATATAAACCAGTACTTAAATATGAGGGTTTCTGAGGGCAGGACAAGAAGCAACGGGTGGAAACTAATCAAGGAGAGAAGCAACTTAGAACTAAGGAGAAATTTCCTGACAGTGGGAACAAGTAATCGGTGGAACAACTGGCCTCCAGAAGTTGTGAATGCTCCAACACTAGAAGTTTTTAAGAAGATGTTGGGTAACCATTTGTCTGAAGTGGTGTAGGGTTTCCTGCCTAAGCAGGGGGTTGGATTAGAAGACCTCCAAGGTCCCTTCTAACTATGTTCTTCTCTTCTCTTCTCTTCTCTTCTCTTCTCTTCTCTTCTCTTCTCTTCTCTTCTCTTCTCTTCTCTTCTCTTCTCTTCTCTCTTCTCTTCTTTATAAAACATAAAAAGAACGTTTGCTGGAATTGGATATGTCTAGTTTAATAAAAAGAAGGACTAGGGGAGACAGGATAGCAGTCTTCCAATATCTCAGGGGCTGCCCCAAAGAAGAGGGAGTCAAGCTATTCTCCAAAGCACCTGAGGGCAGGACAAGAAGCAATGGGTGGAAACTAATCAAGGAGAGAACCAATCTAGAACTAAGGAGGAATTTCCTGATAGTGAGAACAATTAATCAGTGGAACATCTTGCCTCCAGAAGTTGTGGGTGCTCCATCATTGGAGGTTTTTATGAAAATACTGGACAGCCACTTATCTGAAATGGTCTAAGTCTCCTGCTTGA